>JAHZMT010001441.1:0-29215 GCA_027743785.1 Sinhomidia bicolor
AGTAACTACCTATGTGTGCACCAGCACACCAACCAACTAGTATGTAGTATGTACAATAGTGTTGCTGTATAGTTTAGTACATAAAGGCAGAGACGCACGCACACATGCACACATGCACACACACACACAGCCTCGGAGGCACGCTAAGCAAAACTATTAAACGCTATGCGTTAATAATATAGGTTATATGTATGTAGTATGTACATGTCGAATACAGCAGCAGCATTTTATTGGATAACAACAGTCTGCCAGTTTTTTCTTCATTTTTTTATCAAGGGAATGTCGTATGATTTTTTTTCGTAAAAATCTAGTTTCCAGGCAAAGTTATTCGTCTAGCAAGTTGTCCCTTGGTCTCTTTAGCGTAGTAACTACTTATGTGAGCATGCACTATACCGAATAATTCCGATATGCGGTGATGAACCTCAAGAAAGAGGGTTTCAGTTTCCATTAGAGAAACATAAAAATGTTTTGGTGTAACCATTTTTAAAAGGATTTCTGGAAGGGGAGTACATGAAGGAAGAGACTTATTTTAAAGTCGCATACCTAAACGGTTTATCCAATATGCATAACGCTTGAACGCTCACATGTCTCGTATTTTCTTTAGTTTTTTTTTCACCCACTCTCCTTGCATTTTTATGCGAAGAGGAAAGTACCTAAATTCTTTGAATGCACACTTTGTACCTAACAAAAATCCTTTTCTTTACTGCATTCCGCATTGCTGCACTACATACCTTGATTTTATCATCATCATCATCAACGTCATTAGAATCACATACAAGTGCATACAATCCTGCTCGTCATTAGGATGATCAAAGGTAAGTAAAAGAAAAAAGTTGCTATTTGTTCCGGGAAAATCTCACAAGTACATCCATTCACTGCACGTCGCTATTATGCATTTCCATACAATTTTAGGTACGCCTTTACTTTACGCTACGCTTATCACGTTTCACCCAGGAACAAACATTATTTTCATTTCACGGTTTCATTCAATCATATCAAAAGGAAAGATGCTCTTGTGCTTGTACAGAAAACCAATTTATTTTACATGCAAGGAAATCCTTTTGAAATCGCTTTCTCATTTTACTATTAAAAACGAAGCAAGCAAAGTGCATGTCTCCAGGTTCGGCTGTTGTAGTAGCGCGTAGAAAAAGGACACTTTTTTGCTTAGGTACTTATGTACATATATAGCATTTGGTGATTTCGTCATTTGCTAATAAAAAATACAGGGAAATTACTTGGAGGAATGCCTTTTTACATTTTGCAGCTACCTCTCTGCATTTTATGCTGATGATGCTGGAAAATTTGAAGCTGTTCTGGAAGATTGTCTCTGCTCCCTTTTTACTGTCTTGTTTAATTTTCACACTTTGCTGGAAGCCAAAATGTCAAATTAGGAGGAGAACCAAGTCGACACATATTAAACGACGAGAAAAGCCCGTCGAATTTTTTTTGGAGCGTTTCACACTGTAAATAATACTTTGCAAAAAAAAGTTGGTCATGTATACACTTTTGTCATGCTGCTGCTGCTGCTGCTGAATTAGCTAATTGTAAAGGCAAACTGACTCTCTGATTTTTAACTAGCTGCTGTGTGTTTAGTATGCATACGGGTATATATAAATATACTGGAGCATTTTGAAATTTTGTCAGTGTACCAGGAGGACAAGTACCCAAGTACAAAATTCAGAATGGGAAAGAGAGCGTAAATTTCTGATGAGTAAGAAAACTGGGATTATTAGTGAAAGAGTACAATTTTATACCATTTTATGTAAATTAAGTAATATTATTAAACTTGAGGAGGAGTGTGATGATGGTGATGAGATGAGATGACGCTACTAAAAAAAAAACTTTCAATGCATCAAAACTTTTAACGGAAATATTCAAGTGGGCGAAATGATACGCATAGAAAAAGGTATATAACGGGTATATATGTTCATTCATATCATCTCATATAATAATTCATCTCTCTCTCTCTCTGCAACTTGATACTTTGATAGTTTCCAAAATTAGACAGAGAGTTCATTATACTATACTGCTGCTACTACTGTGAAACTTGAACTTTTTGCTGATCAAATATTATGAAATAGTTTACATTTTCTCTCTCTCTCCTTTTTCGCAATATTATCATTGCTTCATTTATTCACTGCTCTGCCGCCACTACAACTGGCAAAAAAAAGTAAATAAAGAAAAGTAAGTAGCTAGAAGCACAGACCCAAATGTAAAATAGCAAGTTTCTCCAGAGTTGGATAACAAATTGTATTTTTGTTTGGGAAAAAAATTTCTTTGTTTGTATTTCTTATGAAGAGAAAAAGTTTTGAACTCTGAGGTAAGTAAAGTTTTAAAAAGTAAATACCTACCTTGCGTATATACAGGTATTCTTGTTTTCAAATGACAAAAGTCAAAAGTTACATGTCGTGCGTTCTTTTCTGCTGAACGATAGGTAAACATATGAAATTTGAAGCATCAAAATACTGAGTAGTAAACACAACTTCGTTGTGTCGTAGGACAGCTTTAAAAAAATAAGATAACTTTCGAATCTTTTAGAAAATTACCTGTGTCAAGCTAAAGAAAGATACATTCATATTTTAGTCGAAAGTCGCACATTTTTTAACGAATGGTAGAGCAAAATATAAGTAGACGTAGGTAATTAAAGTCTCCAGGTTAAAGGGTCAAGTAGTATTTGTTGTAGTTGTAGGTATATTAAGGCATTTTTTCGCAATCCCAGCATCAACTGTGGTCAGGTAAGATCAAAAATGAAACACAGTTTGTGTAAATTATGACGGGTCTTTAGGTTAAAAGCATCAAAAGGAAAGAGCAATGAACTGAAGGAACCACAACACTGCTTCTGCTGATGATGATGATGATGATGATGGTGCAACATCCCCGTCACTTCACATAGTTGACACGACACAAGTGACAGTTGAGGAAAAACGTACAATGAACTTGTAGACAAGATGGTTCTTCCGTTGTAGGGAGCACTCAAAAGCGAAAAGAGTGCAAAAGACCTTTGACATCCACTTTTCATCATGTTCATGTGCTTACCTTTTTTTAAAGTTTTTGTGTTAATGGCTGTAACTGACTGACCGCATGTTTGATCCAACTCTAGGAAACCTGTTCATTCGGAGTTATTACACGTGGAATATAGAGGAATTCAAAAGATTAACATCTGCGGAGACTAAGTCGTTGAAGGAGATTGACGTTTTGGGAGAAAAGCTGACGAGCTTAAAGTAAACATCTGACGTGTGGTTAGACAAATTTTTAAAAATAAAAACAAAAATAATGCTTAATAAAATAATAGTGCTTGTTTTATAATCGCTGAATGCGTACTTCATCATCGTTACAAACCTGAACAGTTCGTAATCATTTGATCAGTTGTTTCTGGTTGTGTTTTCAGTTGGGTAGAATGGATGCATCATTAAAAGCAGAAAGTAGAATTAGAAAGAGCAAACACGAGAGGAGCAAAAGATCCAATGAAAAAGTCTTTTTAAATAATATGAAAGAAATCCTGTGGATGAACACGGGCAGAAAAACACCGAAAATGACGGAGGCCAGGACCATAGACATGGCAGTTTGTACAGTTAAAAAGTTAAAAGAGGACGAGTTGACTTTAAATCAACAGTTACAGCAACTAACTGCTGAGCACAAACAATTGTTTAAACGACTCGAGGAACTGCAGAAAGATTTCCAATTCAGTTAGGTAAACAAGAAGCAAGACTATTTTATAACTTGGGTTGTCAATAAACATGTATAAAAATATACACATAATTATTATTATACGCTATCGTTGTTATTTCAGCTCGCTGTCGCCAAGAAGTAATTGCATGGTTCGTGATCAGGGTACTTATTAGCTTGTAAAAATATACAGGTAAGGATTATTTTTAATGTTTTCCCATTATTTTCTGGAAACCAACTATTTAGTAAAGAATGCATCTTTTCGTGTCTTACAGATCCTTTGTCTCTATAGTGAAGTAAACAACAACGGGATAAATGAAAATAACTAGTCTAGATTTAGAATGTTGAATTGGCTATCAGGGTTCCTACCTCTTAATTTTGTAAAAGAAAAAGTTTAAAGTCTGTATTTAAAAAAATAAATATAAGGATAGTGAATGTTCACATAAATGATACGAGGAATTAGCAGTTGTTTGGCGAAACATTTGCACGTTTTTAATTTTTATTGAATAAGTTTGTTTAGTAATATGAGAAAGGAAAATGAGACTGACGTTGGTTAGATAATAGGAATAAATTGTGTTGTTGCAGAGAGCGAACAGTTTTACGTTTTTATTTTATTTATATATATATATATACTTTTCTCCATTTTAAAATTTTAATTTACATGAAAACATCTGGAGGAGCCTCTTTGCTTAATTTCTCGTCCTCGAATGTAACTGTCTTGGAACGAGTTGGACGTGGAAGGGTGGCCGAGGAGCGACCGCAGCCAAAGTTCATATTGCCCAAAGTTGTCATTTCAACGACATTGGGCTGCGGCGCAAAAAACTCTGTTGCCATGCTCTTGGGCACAAAATATTCGTCTCCCTGTTAATTAAAAGAGAAAAGGAAAGGACGCTAGTCGTAAAGTAGGAAACAGACGCGTCAAACGGGAAAATGAGAATTTTCCTTTCTGATTGTGCTGAGGCTAAGAAGAAGAAGAAAAGAAGAGGAAGAAGAAGAAAAGCTTTTTTTATGAGAAATGCGTGTCGAGATGATGAGACCAGTGTGGGCTGTAAAAACCGCATACTACACACATGTGACTCATATGTGACATGTTCACAGACCAGAAGAAGAACGAGGACAGAGAGGAGCGACGACGACGAAGAAAATGGGAATTTGCATTATTTCCATAAAATGAGCTTTCTCTTCTTCCCTTCTCCTCTTTCTCTCTCCCTCTCTGCGTTTAGAATAAATTGCTTTGCTTGTAGCTTGAAGTAGTAGTGGTTGATGCTTACCATTGTCGTATTGGTACTGTCTAACGTAATATGTTGTAACCCTACATGATTTTCCACTGGAGGAGGTGTCTCCTTTTTGTTGTTTTGTGGTCAGGAGATTGGACGATGATATTGACGACCTCGGCCCGTTTTGCTCCGAACAATTTCCTCTTGAACGAGATTAAATACCGTTGAAATGAGTGCCATTCCCAGCAGAATGTACACTGACGATACCAACAATGAGACCTGGTGGACAGAAAGAGGAAATTTCAGTACTTAAAAAAACGATTCATTATGTATGGTAAGTGTCGTAATCACAGCAATCAAATCATGGTTGCAGTATACAATAGCAATCACCAAGACAAAGCTATAGGTGAAGTCAATTAATTAGTTTTTGGCTATTATTAGAAAATTAGAAAAATTAATTAACTTTCATAATCAGTCCCCTCATCGTCATTATGAGTAACAACAACAACGTACATGCTTTGAAAGATGAGGATCCAGCATCCCTCCAAAACCAATTGTAGCTAACGAAGCAAAGCAAAAGAAAATTGCGTCGACAAACGGCCAGTCCTCCAGCCACCAAAATATCCCCGCACCACCACACAGGTAGGCGAATACGAGTATCAAGGAAACTGGAATAGGTACGCCGCAGCTACCTCGTTTCTACAAAAACACACGGGCAAACAACGGACACAAAAATTTAATTGAAAACCTAAACGTTATTCTCGGTATTATGCATGTAAAGTAGCCTGATTACTTTATAGTAATTTCACAAACTCACCAGTTCATCACTATCACTATTACTTACCCTCCCAATCATCCAAAAAAAGTTTATATAGGTAATAATAATGTCGTTACGCACTAGCCAACCCTTTTTCATGTTACACATGCCACCACCACCACCACCACCATGCTCTCTCTCTCCTTATTCAAAACTAGAGCTCTACTTTTCAATTTTACACAACAAAATCCAATTTCCAAACTATTTACTGCAAATTGGAAACGTGTGTTTTTGCTAACTCACTCAGTCACACCGCCTCATCCTCATCATCACAACCAGAGAGCCTCCAACCAAACCACCACATCATCATCATCATCATTATTATTACTTTCGTCTCCTTCTCTTTCTCGACTTTCCCTCTCTGCCATGCCAGTGCTGCTGCTGCTGCTGATGATGATGATGATACAGCTACTTTGTAGAGCAGCTCCAGCTACCTATTTCCTGCTTAATTTCCTTCTTCACTACACCATGACACCATGCTTCTTCTAATTCCACCTAACTATTTACACACTCACGCTCTCAATCAGCTTTCCTCTATATACTTTGATGTACCTAACCATCATCATCAACATCATCTTAATATATGCCATTATCACCATTCCCCCCCCCCCCTCCACCACCAACAGCATTTTCATTTCCAATAACAAGTGTGTGTTTGTGTGAATACTACAACAAGGTGGTATGATGATGATGATGATGATGATGACGATTCCTTTTTCCTTCGTGCTTATTTCTCCAGGCTAATACCACGCTACTTTGTTACTGTCAAATGAACAGGAAAAGAAAACATCTTTGCATAGAGAGCAGTGTAGTGTAGTGTGTGTGTAGGAGATGCGGATGCGGAGATGAGCAAAATTAGCATTGTCAACGTGTTTATTGCTTCAAGTCGTTGTGCACATGATGAGAGCGAGCGACAAAGGAGAAACTTGAGAGAGAATCCACTCATTTTGCAACATGACACGATTTTATTTAGCAAAAGTAAAGTAAGCAAGTAGGTAGGTAGGTACTCAACAACTAGAAACTACCACTTTTACTGGTTGGCAAAAAAAAAATGTTTTATTATCAAAGTAATCAAAATTCCGTTTCTCTCTTCTCTCTCTTCCATACAGACAGACACGCTACTTACTGAAGAAGCCTTTTGAAGAGTTGTTTGAAGTTGACTACTACTTTGCGTATGTGTCTTCCTCTTATTTTCTGTCTGCTGACAAATAGATCAAAATGTAAATACACGAGTGTTTCAAAAGCTTCTTTTTTTGCGCTACACGCTAGCTACTCGCCCCCTCCCCTCCCCTCTCTCTCCTTTTCTTCGGCGTACTTGCCACAATTATAATATAAATAAACAGGAAAATAAAGTACGAGAGTTGCATACTTGGAAGAAAAAAAACTTGGAGTTATTTTTTGAAAGGAATGTGCACTCTTTCACCCCTTTACTACTTTTTTGCACACACACACAAAAAGAGAATCTCGTCCCATTAATGGTTTTGTAAGCCTTTCATTTTCCGACAGTGTAGGTACCCACTTAATATCTTTGTGTGTGTTTTGTGTGTGGCTATGTGCACAAGAAAGCGGACAAGAATCCTTTAAGGGAATTATTATAATCTTTTCCATTTGATCAAGCTTGATGATGATGATGACGATGAGGATGATGCTACCTTTTTGCTGGCATAAGGAACCCTATAAATTTATCGCTACAATAGGAAAAAGAAGCAGTTTACGGAGACTAGTATTAATGATAGTGTGTGTATACATATATCCTTCATCAACCTCGTACTACATAGGTCAAATCGTCGTCTCCTTTATACCTTTTTATCATTTAACTTCCATCTTGAAAAAAAATTTCAGCTTTCTAAAAGAGAGAAAGAGAGAAAAAAAATTCCCAAAAGGACATTCTGCAGAAAATAGAGTGACTAGTATACATAAACCTACTTACTTATTTTCTTGGTACTTGGCTGCTTCTTCAACGTATACACACTGACGGAGGAGAGGACAGCCAGCCAGCCACCTAGCTATACGGTTCGTTCGTTTACGGCAAAAGAAAAAAAAATAATGTTTTTCTTCTTCTTCTTTTCTTCAGAAGAAAGAAAGAAAAAACCCGGAGAAATGGAGTTGAGAAAATTCGGAGGCACTACCTGGAGCGGAAACAGTAGAAAAGGAAGCAAAAAAAGTACTCATCGCCAAGAAAAAAATAACAAGTTTTTGTTGAAAATAACATGCAAAATGACTGCGTCTTTTTTTCCCTTTCTCTCTCTCTCTCTCTCTCTGCTCGTCTTTTGTTTAAGATAAGCGGTGTAATATTATTGCTGTTCTCTTTTCTTTTTCTCTCATTTACAACGCAAACATTTACTCTGTTTTTTTACTTTATTTTATTTTCCTCTCTCTCTCTCTCTCATTTTATTGCCCATCAAACCTTGTCTAGACTGCCCTATAAAACTGTTAAAGTCAATAATTAAACTAGTGAACTGGCTTGAAATCGAAAGAGTATAAGAGAGCTTGGCAAAAATAATGATGGGAATGATGAGGAGAACGAATGAGTTGAGCAGAGACACGGAAAAAACTGCTACTGTTTTTCTTTTTTTTTTTGTAAGTTTCAAGTAGAAACGAAAATTGGGAGGAGGTGGAGGAGGAGGATGATGCTAGTCGTTAGGTTAGTAGTAGTAGTAGTAGTAGTAGTGGCGGCACCAGTTGTAGTAAAAAATATAGAGGGTACTTACCACGATTTTTGAGTATATCGTCCGAATTCCTCGAGATAAAAAGTCCCCAACAGTGGCCAAGTAGCAGAGTGTAAGTGGAATGCCCACTGCAGCATAGAACACTGTTAAAATACGACCTGGTAATGACTTTGGACTTACACTTCCGTATCCTGGAACGGGCAGCATGACATTTTGGCAAGTAAAAGAAATAAAAAAAAATTGTTTAACCAGCCGAAAGACAGAAAGTAGGTATTTGTTTTACATGCAGACGTACAATACTCTCACTCGTTTCATGTCAGTTGAGTACTTGGAGGAACTCGATGGACACGACAACGACGCGTTCTACTTGCTTACTTGCTTGCAGAGAGCAAGAAAACACTCAAAATAATAGACAGCTCACTTGTGCGGCGCTACTGCACTACTATTAGAGCTGTTTACTTTTTTTTTCATCGACGAGTGGAGTGAAAAAGTGGAAAAGTAGACGAAGCGTGATTAATTTGGCAAAAAAATAGGTGGTGATATGACGGAGGTGTGAGATGACAAGCAAGGAAACCGGAGAGAAAGTGTGAGAAACATAACGGAAGGTATAGCGCAAGGAAATTGGAAAATTGTGTGTGATGGCTATATAGGTTGCAATAGTAAATAAATCGCTTTCCTTTTTTCAAAGTTGACTTGTTATTTGAGAGGACCAGTTCAAAAAAAGGCTTGTTTGCTGAGAAGGAGGAGGAGGAGGATAAAGGAAGGGGATTTTTTCTTATCAAGATGGGCTGTGTGTGTGTGTGTGTGTGAGTGTACACTGTCTGTACACTGTACACACACATTCACAAAATTAGTTTTGGACGTGACACACGTATAGAAAACCCTATTATTATGTTGGTGCAATGTGTAGGTATCAAGTGTATTAGTACCATGATTATGATGAGGAAAACAAGGGAAAATATACAAAAGTAATCATAATAATAATAATGGTATAAAAAGTTTGGGCCGTTTTTTTATTACTGGCCATCGTCATACATACCGATTGTCGTGATGAGTGTAAGCGAGTACAGAAGAGCAGCAGGAAAATTTTCAAACGAGTCCTCTCCCCCGCCATAATGGTTGTCTCTGGTTGGTCGTCCAAAGTCAATGTCGTCAATGGGAAATAGCTGCCTTAGAATCTCGTGTTGGAAGTTTTGCAACTCCAGCTCGGCGAGCTGTGTCCAGTTGGACTCGTAAATGACATTTAGCTCTATTGTTAGCTCCCTGTGTGGAATTAAAAATTCATTTATTTCTCCATCAGCATATCATCCAATTCACCAACAAAGGAATAAAAAAAGGAGAAGAAAACAGCAACAACAACGGCATCTTTCTTTCTTTCCTTCTTTTTTTTATCATTTTACATCCTTTAACAATACACTATAGAAGGACATATAAGCAAGCACACAGCAGCAGCAGTGTTAGATGGCATTCATCCATGCTAACAAAAATATTTTTTATGATGATGTTTTTGATAATAGCAACGACCCTGCTGCTGCTACTACAACTGGTCCTTACATTTTTATTATAATAATTTTGCTGCTGCTTTCATCTTTTCATACATACGCAAAAGAAAAATAATAATAATATCAAATGAAGTAGTACAACAACAACAACAACAGCAATATCATCATTTTCTTTATTTTTCACAAGCATCAAGGGTAAACGAAGAAAAGTTCATTTTAAGCTGTTATGTGATGTGAGCCAATTATTTTAAGTATGCCAAGAAAATCCCTGAGCATTTTTTCCCTGTCCTCTCTCTCTCTCTCTCTCTCTCTCTCTCTCTCTCTTCATCACCATCTGCAACTTTTTTTCCTAATCTCTCAAAGTGCTCTTCGCTACATCCTCTTCTGCTCCTTTATTACAACTGCTCTCTCTCTCTCTGCCTTGTACACTGAAGAACACTGCAAAAAAAATGTAGTTGTCTACCTACACACGTTTCTGCGCTCTATTATTATCATTATTATTACTGCTGCTACTACTACTACTACTACTCACTTCACTACTGTCATTATTATTCTAATAAACAAGCTTCTCACCAAAGATAAAGGAATCACATCACAACAACATCATTACACACACAGGGCATCATCATCCTCCTCCTCCTTTCCTTTTATACCCGTCAAATCTTGCAAAGTGCACATTATACACCATTGCACTCTACTGCCCTTAATAATCCCTTCTTCTTCTTCCTACCCACTTACTTTTTTACAATTTAGCTTCGTTTGTTTACATTACATACGTAATGGGATATATACCTTGTGGAAAAGTAGAACATACATAAAATATTATTTACTATTATTATTATTACTACTGCTACTAAATTTTACAATCCTACCAGGAAAAAAAATATATAAAAATGTGCAATTTTTTCTTTGCTCCCTTCCAGCAAACAGATGATGATGATGATGAAAATGATGTTGATGATGTCAGTGAAGATGGAGCAGAAATTCAAGACGTTATGCTTGCTGCCTGTAATACTACTACTGCTGCTACTGCTCCTCTGTCGTTCTTCTGACATCATCTCATCATCATTTTCTATCATCAACATGATGATAAACCTAATGGCTGTTTTCATTATTATTTTTTTCGACGAACACGAGCAAGTAAGCTGAGGAGGAATGAAAGCATTTTGATATTTTATTACTCCTTTCCCCTTTCAATCTCATTCCTCTCGTTTCCCTTTTCCTATACCTACCCATTTCTAATTTTTTTTCTTGCTTTTTTTTGCCAGTCGTAATTTTGTTACTGAGCTGCTGCTGCTGCTACTGCTGGTGCTTGCTAGTATGGTAGTAAATCTATCTGTCTTTGTGAGAAAAAAAAATTAGGTAGTTGTTGTACTTGTCTCTAAGGCTTGTCGTACAGCAATAATAATAATAATAATAATAATGTGTAGTTGACTAGTTAGTTCAATATTATTATTATCATTATTATTATTACTTGACTGGCTCTCGCGTACTACTCTACTTGCTACAAATGCTTGCTACTTTTACTACTTACCATAATTTCATCACTGTGTGATTCCTCAGAGTATCCAGCTCACTTGAGCTGAGACTCTCCTTTGCCAACAGTCCATGATGGCTTTTATGGTAATGGTTCTCCAGAAAGAAAAAGGCAAATGCGCCCAACAACACATACACAATTATAGCGGCGCAAACGGAAAATATGGAGAGACAACATCGTCTTGCCTCACACATTGTGCTAATGGCTCGCTGCTTTCTCTTTTTTGCTTTCCCTTTTTTCTTCTCTGCTCACCACGGCTATCGTGCGTACTGCCTTGCTGTTGCTGCTTCTGCTGCTGCTAGATTTTTTTTTGTAAAGTTGATGCCGTTAGTTGTTGTTGCTGTTGTAGAATGGGGATTATTATTATTATTATTATTACTGTTGCTGTCGTTTTTTTGTACGCGTGTAAGTAGTAAAAGTACTTTGAATGTATAATTGATATTTATTGTGGAAAATGACAACAGCAATTACAGAAAGGACCAACACCACGACTACCTACTGCGACTATTAATTAGCAATGGGAAATGATGATGGTGATGTTTATGAGAATGAAATTTGTGAAGAAGCAAAATCCTTTGTCGTAGTAGTAGTAGGAGTAGTTGTATTAATAACAATTAAAGTTTAACAACAATTAGCAGTTAATCCTAATTGTAATTGGTGTATGTGTGTGTGTGTGAGAGAGAGAGAGAGAGATAGAAATGTGGATGTGTAACAGGAAGAAATTTAAGTAGAGTATTATTACGACTATGATGATTATTATTATTATTGATGATGATGATGATGGTCGTCGTCGTCGTGCTCACATGACATTGTCAATTTGCGGTGGTTGTGATGGTAATGGTGTGGAGGGAAACGGTTATTATTAGTTGGATAGATAGCAAGAGAGCTGATGATGATGACAGTAGTGGTAATAACAGTCTACTAACAACAGTAACAGTTTCTTATTGTCCGAAGATAACCATAGCAATAATGATCCAGTCGTTTCACCCATATCATCGTGTAGTATAATAGTATTGGTAGTTGCTGTAGTGGAAGTATGTCGTTTGTAGTAGTAGTAGCTATAACGCGGCTACTCTAAAGTAATTAACAAGTGGATAATACTACTTTTCGATTTGTTTTTTTTAGTTTGGGTGGCGGATAATAATATCAAGGAAATGTTGATGACGACAACAATGGATGTAGAACAAGAGCCTGTTTTTGCTGATGCTGCTGCTGGTGGTGATGATGATGATGGCGAGGCTGATAATGATAGTCGAGATAATAAAGATGTTCTTTGTCTTTGAAGTGGTGGAAGAAGGAATGTCGGTGCGTCATGGTAATTTTATTTTGGTATTTCCTCTGTTCCTCAGACGAGAATTTCAGTGTTCATTAGTAGATGGGGAGGAGGGGGAGGAGGAGGAGGAGGAGGCGAAGAAAAAGAAGAAGACGAGCGATTGGTAAATATGAAACTGGCTGTGACATGCAATTAGTCATCAGTTGATTTCTGCTATAGAGAGAGAGAAAGAAAAGTAGGAAACTCACTTAAAATGCGTGGGTAACAATGGTGGATGGAAGAAAGCACGGAAGATTAATACAGGGAAATCAAGATAATCACTGGGATGGGCCAGTGTGTGAAGTTTACTAATCAATCAGTACTCAGTACACAACGTGTGTCTTTAAAAGTGTCGGGCACAGCAGCAGCAGCAGCAACAACAACAGCGGCAGCAGCCAGAAGAAAAATGTTGTGGATCGGATAAAGTAAACAGACGTGCTGACGAAGAAGCCTGCTGCATTGTGTCTGGTTTCCTTTCACTTTCGCGGCGCTGCTGACATTTATATAATTTTTGTTTACAAACAACACGCTCACTTTTCCGCTGTGGATACATGGGTACTACGACGACTTCTATACTGCATGTACACTGCACGTAAAAAGCACCGAAAAAATGAAGAAGAAGAAATTTAATTACCTACCAGAAATTGGAAGATAATTCGTTTGTCAGTCAATGGAACAAGATTGGAGATGACAGGCGGGGAAGAAGAAGAAGAAGAACGCGTTGCTCACATGTAAATGACACAACTGTCTGTCTGCGTAGCGTACACGACCAGTGTGCAGTGTGCATTTGCTGCTGCGTCTGCAATGCTGCTATGAAGAAACATGCACGCACACTGTAATCGCGATACTAATTTGTATGCTTTGCTAAAAAAAAGTTTGTTATTTCTAACTTGTCAGTTTTCTTTTTTAAAAAAAGTTAAAGAATCTCACGTCAGCATTTTTTTGTCATTTGCAGTATGAACTGCTATAAAAAGTGAAAACAATACAAAACGACACAATGACTTGTCTACTAATCCTGTGCGCTTTTTGCAATGGAAACGGATGTAGTGTAGCTCTTGTTTAATTTCTGTAATTTGAATAATTTACCATGACATTTCAGAAGGTGTACATATACTACAAGCAAGTTTTGTAGCTAGTATAGTAGTACTTTGAGAATAGTGGTATTCAAATAAAGTTACAATTTTTTCTAGCTTGTCTGTTTCTAACTTAATTTTCAACTTTGCTGACGGACAAGTCGAGAAAAATATGCTGTCTATCTATCTACGATAATGTACAGCCTCTCTAATTAATTGCATGCGTTTTACGGCCAAAACTTTTTCTTTTTCCCTGAAACAAAAAAAATAACTTACACTTTTTTTGCTTAGGTATTATTACAACAAAAGAGAAATAGTGTGTACACTTCACTGTCAAGTGCTTATTTTTTTTTCTCTCTCTCTCTCTGTTGTAGTTGGAAAGAGTAGTAGACGAAGAAGAAGTTGTAGTAGTTGTAGTTGTACTAGTACAAATTGAATGAGTGCAATGTTTTTGTAAAATGGTGTATCTTGTTCTTCTTCTTTTCCTCTCCCATATTATTTTCCTCTGAGAGAGCAAGAGAGAATGCAAGCAAGTTTGTGTGTGTGTGTGTAAGTGTGGCTGCGTCTCCGTGTGTATATCTTTTCTCTACCTCTGTGTTTGGATGAATGTGCGTTTTTCTGCGGTGGAAGGAACACTTTGTAGTTGTGATGTTTCTGGAGAGAGAACTCTCAAGCGAATGACTGAATGAACATGACTGGCTCTGTGTTTGTGTGTGGGAAAAGGACATGGAGAGAGAGAAGCAGAGAGAGAGCGTGAGCGAGGGTGAAGAAACTAGTGAAAGTTGTTCCACTAGTTTCTTCTCTCATTCCTCTCACACTCAAGTGACTTATAATGATAGGTTTTCTGTTCTCTGCTGCTGCTGCTGATGCCACTACCACCAGCTCCAGCAGCGCTCTTTCTTTCTTTCTCTCCCTCCCTTATTTTTGCTGGCTCAGCTTGTTTTTTCCTCTCTTTCCTCTCTCTCTCTCTCTCGAAATACCTACTTTTATGCAATGCTGCTGACTTGCACAGATATTATGTACCTACGAGACACACAGGCAGAGAGAGAGAAAGAGTGGGTTGGCTGGCGTACAGTAGCAGCAGCAGCAGAAGTGTTGGTGATGGTGGTTATACTAACGCAATATCAGATACAAGTCAGCCACCATCTACAACTTGGATACATGTATGTATATACTTGTTAATATTACATATGCGTGCATACACATATATTATTACATGCCTTGTATTACACAGCACTATGGATACACGTTCAAGTGTGGGATGCTGTGAAATGTGTATATGCATAATGTATATATATATATATATTATGTCGAAATAAAAGAGAAAGCCAGTCAGCCAGCCAGCCAGCCACCAGCAGCAGCATCGCAAAACCAAAACCACGTTCAACTTAACACTTGCACTCTTACATTATTTTCCTTCTTCGCAGAACACAGAAACGTACATGCCAACACACAAAGCAAAAACACTACCACCACCACTGGCACTACTACTACTACAACTACTGCCCCTGCTGCTGCTACTACCACTACTTTACTTCTCAAAGGGGAAAAAGATGAAAAAGAGAAGAGATCAAAACAGAGAGTGGAGGAAAATGGCAAAGTGTTGTTGTGACTGTGACTCGACGACGACGTGAACGATGATGATGATGATGATGATCAGGAGGAGCGGAGAAAAAAGTGGAAATAGTACACTTTTTTCGTACATTATATTATGTTTTCGCTTATTGATGAGATGGCAGTGAGAGGATACTGATGTTGATGATAACTACGTGAATGATGGTGATTCTATCAAAGAAAAACGGGGAGACTGTTACATGCACACACTCACACACACACACACAATTGCAATATGTCTTTTGTGCGCGCTGGGAGAATAACATGAGATTCCAATCATAATAGAAAAAATAAATATATTTACGTGTGTGTGTGTGTGTGTGGCGTGGCAGTTGTGTAGATTTGCTGCTGCTGCTACTGAGGAATAGGACGAGGATGATGACGATCATGATCATGATGGCAGCAGTAACAGAATTACTTGGATGGTAAGAGAAACGTGCTATTGCCACTCTGCTCAGTTTACTCTCTTACTCCAGTACACTCACACACACACACAGAGATAGGCATGACATGATGCAAGAAAAGTAAATAAATACTCTGGTCTTCCTCCTCCGCACTGTTGTTGTTGTGATGATGATGAAATGATTGTACAACTTTCTCCCATCGCCAAATCTGTTTTTTTTTCTTCACACTCATTCATTTACTCATTCCCTCTTTTCTTTCTTCCCACCACCCAGTTGACTTTGACTTTTACACATTTTCCCATTTTCTTCTTGACTCCGTTGCTCCCTCTCTTTCTCTTCTTATCGCACAATTATCAGCTTCATCATCATCATCATCATCATCACAGTTACGTTCATCAAATTCATTTTGTACATTGCTTACTACCATTTTACTACGCTCTCACATTTTTTTGCGGATATTATTGCCATTACAGCTACGCATGTTTTATGACGTGATAAAAGTATAAAAGGAGCAGCAGTGCCATACACGTGGGTTCACGCAGCAGGAAGGCATATTACGAGAATAAAAAAAATGGAAATAAAAAAAAACTTGGAATTTGGGTAAAGACGAGACATGGGATTGGAAAAGAGAACAAAAAAAGGTTATTATTATTATTATTATCACAACGATAATGAGAACTGTCATTGATCGAATGGATGGAAAGAGTAATAACTGTAGCGTTTTATGACAAGTCTTATCGCAGTTGGGAACAGCATTAGTACCTATTTTTTTAGGCACTTACAAGATGATGATGATGATGATGATTATCTTTGCCATTACTATTATCTCGCTTATAGCTTGTGACTTTTTTTTTTAAAGAAAAAGGGCTGTTCAAGGAAAACTATCGTATAACAAGTATTGCATCGACGAAGAAGCTGATGATGATGATGAATATTACTATTATTATCATCATAACGCTTTTAAGAGTTTTTATTTTTATGCCTTTTTAAAATAAAGAAAGCCGTTATGCTATTTTTTTTCTTCTTTACTGCATACTTCAATGAAGCCGCTTTTTTGCTGCTGCTGCTGCTGCTACTCGCTTAGATACTTTCTTGAATGTAGGTAGTATGAAAAGACGGAGGAAAATTGTGCAAAAAAGCGAGCTATTTCGCGGTTAATATTTTTTTTTTTGCTGCTGCTGCTGCTATTTTTTTCCCTGGGCATATATACAGTTTCTGCGTTGTTGATCCTCTTCCAGTTGCCCAACTTTGAAGCGACAAGTAAAGCAGTGTGACAAGTAAAAATGAGAGCGCTTCTGCCATTTCCCTGTTTTTATCGCTGTTGATGTGATATGTCGTATTGATGTTTGTGAAAAAAATGGAAGCTAAAAGCGATCAAATGAATAAATGTCTTGATTTCCTTCTGTAAGTCTTGCCTCCTCGTATATCTACACACGTTTAGCCGAGTGGTTATTTGTAAACAGCCCGCATATGTAGCAAAGCTGTTGTTGTTGTTGTTGTTGTTGTCTGCTGCTACAAATAAGATAAAAGCGTACATACACATACCTACTAAAGCTAACTGAAAAAAACTAATAATAAAAAAATGAATAAATAGAAACTAGAGAGATGCGGACAAAGATGGATCGCGATGGTGATAACGGTGGTGGGATACAAAAAAATAAATGTGTAAAAGAGCGTTTCTCTCTTCCTTTTTTGTCTCTTTCTTTCTCTATCTATCTGTTTGGTTTGGAGGGAAAAAGGATAACGTAAAAGAGAGAGAGAGAGAGAGCGAGATAGCGAAGGGGAGAAAGTGCAAAAAAATTGTCTCTCGTTTTTTGGCACTTTTTCCTTCACTTTTTCTTCAGTCATCATCTGTTTCTTTCCATCGGCATACCACCACCGCCACCACCACCAGCAGCAGCATCAGCAACAGAAAAAAAACATATCAACAACTGGCATCGTAGCAGCAGCAGAAAGCAAAAAGTATGAATGTTTTTATAAAAAAGAAAAAAAGAAAAGCCATGGAGGTAGTATGCATCACTTGTGTACTTGTATCACACAGAGTACTTGACTCTTTTTCCCTTTTTTTGGCTTTTGCTAGGAAATGTGTAGTGTACACAAGCCACATATATACATGATTCTAACGCAGTATAACGAAAAGACGAAAGAATGGAGTGCTTAGCGGAAAAAAAGAAGAAAATCTTCACCAGAAAAGAACGACGACAAGAAAAACGGTCACGATGACGACGACGACGATGATGATGATGATGATAGTGATGGTGACACACACAACCAATACGACTACTAACACAGGATATGTAGTGTGTTGTTACAAAAGAAGAAGAAGAAGAAAAAAAGAGAGGAAACTGGTTTTGTCCACTTCAAGTTTACTGAACCACTTTCCCTTCTGAAAAAAAAAAATATATATATATACGCACCACCACGACCACGACATGATCCTTACAATAATACTTGATGGAGAGAAGAGAAGGAAGGAAAAAAGAAAGCAAAAATGAAAGACCCAATTTTTGCCATCTGAACAGCAGGAGTAGCAGTGTAGAGTGAAAGTGGAGAAGTAGGTACATGTGTGTATAGTAGTAGCAGTAATAATAATAATAATAATATTGTGCTCTGTTTTCTATACCAGTTTTGTTTTCTGGAGAGTGTACGTAGCCTACTCCAATAATATTTATCTATTGTCTTTCTTCTTTTTCTTCTTCTCTCGTCTTACCACTGAACTCGATCGTTTTCATACTACTTTGAGCAGCGTGTCTTGTCTTGTTCGTTTCTCTTTTTTCGTGAGTATAAATAATACATTGTAGTGGCATCAGCAAGTTGAAAATGTCAGAGTCATCGACGTGGCTGAATGGGACTGATGAGCTGCTGCTGCTGAAAGTCAAGTAGTGTGTGTGTGTAAGTCTGTGTGTTATTGATATGCACGCACATGTGCCAACAGTTGAAAAAACATGCTTGCTGCTACACAAAAATATCGACAATGGCCAACACTTATTCTATTGACGTACACCTATTTAGTTTGTTGTACTTGAAGAAACCGTATAGTATCTGTTCTGGGGTGGTGCATGAATGCAAATAAGTATATAATTTTGTATGATTTTCCAAACTCTGCACTTGTCTTGTCGAAACCAACGGTACATGTTTCTTCTTTTCAACGGATTCCACAAGCACACACACACAGTGTAACCTTTTCATGGGGAGAAAATGGGTTGTGTGTGGGCAGCAGTATAAAAGCAATAACAATGGGAATGAGACATACGAGAATACAAAAACTTTTCTCTGTGGTGTATGCTCAGATAAGCTTGTTGCTGCTTCTGCTGCTGCTGCAACGGTGATGGTGGTGGTGCTCGGTGAAGCCGATAATAATGGAAGCAGAAATAAGTAATAATAATTACATGGAAGATCAGTGAACTGAAGACAACTTTCTCTTTGTATATTCTCATTACTACGCTTTTCTAAAGTATAACAGAAACTGTGGTGGTAGTAGTAGACCAGATAACCTTTTTTTGTTGCTTTTGCATCTTTCCTCTGTCTCTCAGAAAAGACGAAGAAGAAATAGACGGAACGTACCCATTCACCGTCTTTTTTCCTATTATTTATTAATAAAGTGTGTAAGGAGCCTAAGAAAAAGCAAAAGAAAAATCTGTGTGGCGGCGACGGCTGCAAAACCTATAAAGTAGTTTGCTTGCTATACTGCTCATATCTCTCTTTTTATCCTCTGCTTGTTCACTTTTTCTCTCGTGCCATTTATTTATCCCTATCGCTATTAAATCTTTTAGCGAGTCTATGAACCATGGAGAAAACGGCAAGTAGAAAAGCTGATATTTTTTTTGGTTATCATCATCATCATCATCTTCTTCTTCTTCTCTTCCTTTTTTTCATTATTTGGCCAACACTCTTCTTCTTCGAATACTGCTACTTACTATCTCTGCCACTCTTGAAAATCCAGCTGTACCGCCAAGAAGAAAGTGTAGTAATAGCTGTAATAGCTGTGAGGATGATGATGCGAGAGAAAGAATAGCAGTAGAATCCACCACAACGTAGAAATACTACTACTACCATCATAATAATATATTATGAAAAGCGTGTGTGTGTGTAGTCTAATAGGCGTAATGAAGTAGGTAGGTATATGCTCTACACGTGTCCATATGCCGATGCACGATAATATGCTACTGCTCATATAATAAATAAAAGGAACAACGTACCTATAACTTGGGTATGTACATGCAAACTATTATGCACGTGAAAAGCACTTTTTCACCCTTTTTTCATTAAACAATGTAAAATGTGATATTCTTTTCTTCTTTAAAAAAAACAAACGGGAAAAGAGCATATTGTCCAGTAGTGGCCGCAGCAGCAGCAGCAGCACAGGAACAAGAAGGTTTAACAGAAGACGAAAAAAAGGAGCATAACATTAACACGGCTACACACCTTCCAGAAATTGTTTCGTGTTGTGTTTTACATTCTACTTTGAAAAGGCTGGAAAAAAAGAAGAATCAAGCAAGCAATTTCAGGAAAGAAGCACGTTTTTTTCCTTTCTCCTGCTTGCTTGCTGCTCTCTTGCTCATCGATATAACTAGTGAGAGAATCAGGTGCTTTGTTCCTGCCTCTCTTTCTCTCTTCTCTCACTCGAAACTTTTCTCTTGGCGCTTCTGCTGCTCCTACTGCCAGTATAAATTTTGATCTGATTCCTTTGATATGGAGGGTCATGAGAGAAAAATAGAGAGAGAGAGAGAGAGAGTGGGAGGATGTAGTGGAGAAGGGGTGGAAAAAATAAAGAGGAATAATAATAAGAACAACAAGATGAGATGAATGTATGTAGTAGTTCTTTGTAACTTTCTATGTGCGGTCTTGTGTAGGTAGCTTTTACGACGACGAACAAAAAGTCGTGGTTCCTGTTGTCGTTTCTGCTGCTGCTGGTGGTACTCTTTCGTTTTTTTTTCACTCTGCTCGTCTTCCGTGTCTGTGGTAGCAACAGTGGCAAAATGCACTGTAGAAAAAAAGCAAAACTCATAAAATTGCATGATAGGCATATGTACATACCACGACTACTACTAGTAGTACATGGTCGAGTGAGAGAGAGAGAGAGAGACAAGCCATAAGGGCCTCTTTTTTTCTATAGAATTGGTATAGATATACATTTTGGTGTGAAGCTCGTTTAAAATGCGAAATGCGTTATAGGAGCCGCGCGCGTGTCTGACCATGTTTTTCTAACCGAGTACAACAACAAAGTATATCTCTCTAGGTACACACAAAATAATAGGTGGTGTTAGTGGTATCGTCTATCTATTCATACATTTTCGAGTTGAATGAAACTCCAACGCATAAATTTGGTTTGTTGCTTTTTTGTCGGTGCGAGGAAGAGTTGGTTGGACGAGGAGGATAACACTAACTTTTGTGGAGCTCTGCAGCGCAGTATTATCATTATGATCAGTGTGCTGTGCTGATGGTGGTGCTGCTGCTGCTACCTAATCCACCACCACAATATTGTAGGCAGATAGTGGCATTTTTACATAAATGTACGGACATTTTCACCAAAAAATTGTACCAACAACACAGAAATACTGACACCATCATCGCCATCATCAAAATGTCAAAAAGCTGGTAAGTTGAAACAAGAAAGAAAAAAAAAAAAGATAGAAAACTGGAAAGAAATTCGTATGAAATTCGCTCATGTGTTTCTTGGTTGCTGTACTGCTGCTTGTGTGAGCTGCTGTGGTGCTGTGCTAGAACCTGAGCAGCAGCAGAAAACTCTACTTTTGGTGGTAGTGGCGGTGGTGTTGCTGGTGGTGGTATTGTTTTTCACATGGTGGTGGTGGTGGATGATGATGATGATGATGATGAGCATCGCAGCAGAACAATGATAATCATTATTGCTTCTGCTGCTGCTGGCGCGAGATATAGAACCAGCTCCAGCTTAGCTACTGTTTCTACCCGATAAGATGAATGAAAAAGCTTTTTTTTCTGTGTTTATGTAAAGAAAAAATATATTATGGAAAGAAGAAAAAATCATTGTCATCCATTGTCTGATAATGACGATATTTTTTTCTGTTTAAAATGTGTATACTAAACAGTAAAAACACACACACAGAGAGAGGGAGAGAGAGGTAAAAAAAGAAGGAGAGATGAGTTCGAAGAGAAAGAGAAGGAACCCAAAAACGCTATTTTTTTCTCCCCTGAAAAGTAGTTTCATGATAGCTAAGGTTGCGCAATCTCCAGTTGACACGAAGAACGGTACAAGCCGGATCGATCTGGCCAGCATGAATCCGATTTCCTTGCTTCTTTTTCTCCCCCTACAAAGCAGAGAGAGAGAGTGAGAGAGAAAGAGAGAGTGAGCTTATAGTAGCTTGAGAAAAAGCAAAGCGAAAAGAAGAGAGAGAAAGAGAAAGAGAGAAAAGCTTTTTCCACTAGCCAGCCAGCCAGCGAGGCTAACCATGGCTTCAATCTTTCTCTGTCTCTCTGCTGCTCCTCACTCACTCACTTACTCACTCACTACACTCTACTTACCATGTCCTCTGTCTGTGGTTCCTTTTTTTCTACAACTACTTATGTAAAACACACTACGTAGCCAAGCGGCATGGCAGCAGCACAACAGCACTAGAGAAAATCCACATGCATCCATCTAACTCACTTTTACTTTTTCCTTTTTTTTTCTCTCTCTCTCTCTCGTCTTAGTCTCTCATTACACTTTTTTTAACTATAAAAATAGAAGCAAAAGCGTGGCAGCCATAGGCATGCATGTATGTATGATTATATAGCAGAGCAGCTTACTGGAGGAAAGGGAAAGATGAAATGAAATAAAACTCTGCTGAGGATAAAATAAAATATAAAAAAAATCTTCTTGTAATCATTCATCCATGTAGATAGATGGATAGATACATGCATATAAGTAGTCTGATGTGATGATGATGATGATAGTAGCAGTGGTTGGTTGGCTGAGGATGATGATGATGATGATGATGATGGCGATGATGACAACGACTACCGTGGTATTCAAAGTAGCAGTTGTACTGCTCACATATATAAAAAAAGTAAAATGTAAAGAAGCTTTACTTTTTTTCATTATACTTATTTCGCTCTTATAATATCTGATTTCAAAATATAATAAGTAATAATAATAAAGAAAGTAAAAGGGAAAAGTGTGCACTTACACTGGATACAAGCAGGTTGTGTTCGTAATTCATTTTTTCCCAAGGAAATATTTCACTCCTTGATGAATTGAGTACATGCATGTCTCGTCTCTCGCATCATCATGACCATGGCTATACACTATATGTAAGGCTTCATTCCAACACAACAACAACAGCAGCGGCAGCTGGCTAGATAATAATAATTTTTTTTACTCTTCTTTAACCGTCTCCCAACAGCAAGCAAGCAGTAAGTGCAAAGTCTCCCGTTTTTTTTGGTCAAGACAAAGCTGTAGTAGATACTGGAGTAATTTGGGAGTGCATTATACGTACAAGTAGTAAAAGTAATGGTATCATCCTCATCATGACCATATATCGCTGATTATCTGCTGCGCACATGGGATATGTGTGTGTGGGTAAGTATATTCTATAATTATCTTAATGGGAAAAAAGGGAAAAGACGGAAGTAATGGTATCATCCTCATCATGACCATATATCGCTGATTATCTGCTGCGCACATGGGATATGTGTGTGTGGGTAAGTATATTCTATAATTATCTTAATGGGAAAAAAGGGAAAGGACGGATAAGTAGTAGACGGGGTTATAAATGTAGGGATTATACACTACTTGTAGTAAGTAGTAGATGGATAGCTGGATAGTTAAATGGATAAAGTGTACTCACTCACCCAAATGACATAAACATGTAGATTGAAAGCGTATACAAGTTGTGCGTGTGTGTGTGGGTGAGGAAAGCAGAAGATAAATAGTAGTTGGATAGCTGGATAGTTAAATGGATAAAGTGTACTCACTCACCCAAATGACATAAACATGTAGATTGAAAGCGTATACAAGTTGTGCGTGTGTGTGTGGGTGAGGAAAGGAGAAGGAGGAGATGAGCGGATAGTAGAAAAAAATGTGGTATATGGATTGAATGGTAGCCATGTGATGTATCTTGACTTGACTGAATTACTTGTCGGTCATGCATCACGATTAAAAGAGCCAGCAAATAGGTACATTGAGGAACATTTTGACCCTTCATCATTTTCTTCTCCGCTTTCATCGCATCACTTTGACAGGCTTACCATTCAGCAACCACCACCACCACCACTAGCATCCATCCAACTTGTGTGTGTGTGTGTGTGGCAACATTAGCATTAGTGTGTGTGGTGGTGGTAGTGAAAGTAAGCGAGTGGGATAATATGGTAAGCATAAGGGATTCAGCCAACCTTATCGTTCTGGAGTGCCTACATCAGCAGCAATAGTCATTTACCGTGTTCATCATCATCGTCATCCTGCTCTCTCATTGCTTTGCTTGCTACTAGTAGTGTGGTGGTTGGAAGTGCTGTTGTTGTTCATTTAGGAGCATCACAGCAAAAAATAAAAAGTAGAGAGAGGAGCAGCTACGACGATTAGATTTTTTAACATAAGCAAAAAAGCAAGCGTTGGGGAAAGATGGACAGAAAATGTAGACGAAGCATACGAAACACATAAGCATACAATCTGCTTCTCTACGGTTAATTAACTTGGCTTCGTTCCTTCCTCGTGTGTGCGGAAAAAGAAGGAAGAAACAAGTTTTTTTTCAGGCGTCTGTCCTCCTCCTCCTCCTCCCTTGGAGTCTTCCATCCAACATGCCATAACAGAGCATAACGGTTTTGTTGATGGTGATCGAGAAAGAGAGAGAAAGTTGATGTTGTGTTGTTGGGTAGTCTTTTTTTGGACGACGACGACCACTACTGCCATCACCACCACGAGGATGTGCTGCTGTTTTGTTGAGACATGAACACAAACTAATACATGTGTAATTTCACATATACGCTTTTAATTTTTTTTTCTGGTTTCCTCCAACAACAACGACGACAACTGCTGCTCACCAGTCACATAAGCAGGCAGCATGCTTGTCTGCGGCGATGGTGATGGTTGGTGGATGACACAACCCGCAAGGGGACATGGGAAGGGAAAGGCTTGTGTGTCTATTACTTATTATTATATTATCATTATCGCATTACCAATGCCCTTCTTTTTCCAAAGAACGCAAACGCACCATGCGAATAAAATATATAAATAAATTAGGGTGATGGCGCGAGTCGTGTTGGAGACGAGCATGATTATAATGACCATGGAGACAACAACGCTGCTCCTGCTGCTGCTGCTACTACTACTTGACTCGTGCTGGTTGGCGGTGCTGGTGGTTTGCTTGGTCACTGTGACCAATGACATAGTTCTGTCTTTGACGGTTATAACGGCATCTTTCTCCTGCTACTACTACTCCACTTGTTATTTACGTTTTTTTTCATTTCTCTCCAGTTAAAAGAAGCTTCGTCTCGGCTAGTCTGTGCGGACGACGACAAAGTATTTTGGCAAAAGCTTGCAGATGTTGTTAGGTAGACAACTGTTTTTTGGCAGTCCACTTTTCCCAAAGTACGTGGAAGACCAGTGAGGGCAGCGGTGGAATGAGAGAGAAAGAGAGAGAGAGAGAAAGTAAAATAAATGCTGAGATTTTATTCAAACAGGCATGGTGCTTTCCCCTCTGCTTCCATTTTCTCTCGTTTCTTCCTCTATGAAATACTGCCATTTCACTTATTTTTTAAAAAATATACAACCACTTTTTTCCACACAAATATAAAAATAATAATAATAATAATAATGCATAATAGGAGAAGGAGAGATGGAGGAAGGAAAGTAGTTGATTTTTTTGGACATTCTTAATGACGTCAAGTATAATACTGTGATAGAGATCAAAAGTGAAGAAAAGAATGGCATGAGGAATAAAGAGTAGAGAAAAGTTGCAGGTTCCAAGAAAAAAAATAACATACACGACTGAGGTTCTTTTCAAAATATAGAAATAAATATACCTACACGTTTTTTTAATTAATTCAACAAAATTATAATAAAGTTGTATACAGAATGCATAATAATAACAATAATAATAAACAAGGTTTATTTACGTTTGTGTACACTGCTCTCTTTTTTATTAGTCAAGATACCTTTTTGTCTGAATGATAGACAGTCCTGACGGGCACTGTCCCAAAAAGTCAGAGAGGCAAAAAATACACGACATTTTCTACTACTACTGTGTTTATACATACTTATATGAAGCATGCAAAACAAGTCGAATCTCCTGTTTCCGCTACATATTATACAATTATAATATATTATATCATTATTTTCTATTATTTTCTCTCTCCTTCTAATCTGTATGCATTCACGCATCTATAACGACATCGTCATGTAATAACAAAGCAAACACACACACACACACACATTTTATTTATATTTGCAAGACGTCAGATAATCAGAGTGTTCCACAAAAAGAAAGCAAAAAGCAGTGGTTCGCTCTTTTGGATTTTTGGCTAGCGTCTAGCATGCATGCATGTAACTCTCCAACCAGCACCCCCACCACTGCGCCACGACTGATCCAGCAAGCACCATATAATATGTAGTTCCATGCATTTTTCTTTTTTGGTTACTGGCAGGTTTGCCTCCAAAATTTTGTTTTTCCACTAGCAAGTTTACTGAAAGGAAAACTGGGCAAGAATTGAGTTAAAAGGAATTTTGTACATTGTTCAGCTGTTAGCGTTGTCGTCGTTGTCGTTGTTGTTGTTGTTGTAATCGTTTCATGGTGGTTGGTGAGCTGAGAAAAAGAGAGAAAAAAAGAAAGAAAGTATTTTACTCGTTTTTTTCCTTCTTTCTTTCATCATCATCGTTGTCCTTTGTCCCTTGATGTTAAAGGTAGACATTCTTGCCTACATAATGTAATAATATGTTTAAAAAATGCATTCTGCTTTGAGGATGGCCAACTCTCATTTTCCTATACAATTTACAGAACCACGTTTCCATTTAAATTGTTTTTTTTCTCTTTCTCTCTCTCTCTCTCTCTCTCTTCTTGTCATTCCTTCTCTTTGCTTCTGTTCAAACAGGCCATTTTCTGCCGTTGTCCTTGCTTCCTATCCCAAAGAACTTTATACTCTCTCTCTCTCTCTCTCTCTCTCTTCTTGTCATTCCTTCTCTTTGCTTCTGTTCAAACAGGCCATTTTCTGCCGTTGTCCTTGCTTCCTATCCCAAAGAACTTTATGAAACAAACAAAATGTGTGTGTGTTTATTTATTTAATAAAACAGAGAGTTTCCCATGTCATGTCATGTAAAATGAAATGACAACGACGACGTGGTGGTGGTGGTGGTGCTGGTATTAGTAGTTTTCTATCCAAATTTTTTTCCCCTTCAAAGAATTTCTTCCTTCCTTCCTTTCCTCATCATCAACAACATCATTATTATCGGTGGCAATAGCAAGTTTAGCGAGAAGGATATAGATAAAAAAGAGAAGAGAAACTCGGCAATGGTTTATTTATTTTTTCTAAGAGAGAATGTTGAAAAAGTTTTGAAACGTTTACCATAGTTTGCTTACGCATCCCATCCCAACAACTTTTTTCTTCTTCTTCCTTGTTCCGTCCTTAACATTTACACCATCATCAGCGCATTAAACTTGGTTTGTGGTACTACAAAAAAAACAAAAAAAAATACGGAAAGCTTACGCGTACCACGACTTGGACCACCACCACCACTGTCGCCATCATGATGATCATCATCAGTGACGGAAATCAATCGAGAAAGCAGTTTTTCCCATAAAAGTTTAAAGAAAAAATAAACAACCAACATTTAATGTAGCGCTGCTGTTGCTGCTGCTGCTGCTGCTATTACTTTCTTATTTCAACTCCCTCAACGTGGTTTTTCATTTCTAAACTTTCCAAACTTACTTGAAAACGTGTTTTTTGCTGCGTTGTTGTTTTAGCAGTGGAAAAGAAGACTTGGCAAAGAGAAAAAACTTTTTTTCTGCCATTTTTTTCTCCTTTTTTTCTTCCTCTTCTTCTAAACTGAGCTCTCTTTTTCTTCTTGTTGCCTGCTAAACTTGTTTCTGATCCTTTTCCCCGTCTTTAAAAAAATAACACAAAAAAGTTAAAATGAAGAAGCAGCTGCCCATTTTTTTTGTTGTTTGTGTTGGGTTGATGGTGAGCGAAAAAAAAACGTATCTGTATTTTCTTGCACGGCAAAATAATAAAATCAGAGAGTTGAATCAGGAGAAGGTTGGAGGAGACGGAGGAAGAGCCTATATGTATATACGGTGATGGTGAGTAGATGGGAAATATTCGCAGAGAAAGCTGAACAAGAGACAGGACAGCAGTGGAAGGCGAGCATTGTTGAAGAGTGAGTTGTAGTAGATGTGCAGATTTCATGAAAACTTATTGCTTAGTTCCTCCATCCGCCTTGGCGTTTCTGATCCTCTTAGCTATTTTCTTTTCTCCAATCCTGATTTACTTATGACAGATAAGTTGTGTGTCTTGTGTGTTTATATAAGCGTGTCTTCCTCTTCTTCCTCCTCTCTGCTTGCTATACCTACCTAACTACCTTCCTCTTTCTCTCTCTCTCTCTCTCTCTCCCACACACACACAAACACACTGGCATGTTTTATGTATGAAAGGGACGGACGAACGAACGAACGACGACAAACCGAGAAAATAGTTTGGAAGTGGGCATATGCATACGTTTTTACTACTTTTTCAAAAATAAAATAACGTTGTAATAATAGTAATAATATAGTGGATCTAATAGACGTATAAAAAGCATATTACGAAACTCACACATATTTTCCCATCATATGAAAACCCACACACAGATGAGAAATGAGTGGGAGAGAGAGAGAGAGTGGAGAAATTGATGGTTTCACTATTTGGTCTTCTTCTTCCTCCTCTAAATTTAACCTTATCTTATTTTTTTTCTCTTTCTGTCTTTCCATCCTTCAACTTATTTCCCAACACACACACGGAGAAAAAAACAGACACTTTTTTACTTTTTGAATTTCTCTTCTGTGTCTTCAACCTCATTTTTTTTCCCAAACAAACAATGTGTCCGTCCTTCTCCTCCTTGGCAACATGTACATATGCAAGCATGCATGCATGTATGCTTACCTTAAACCTTACACTCCTCTGCTTATAACAACAATAATAAACCGAACATGTCGGAGTGTCCTAAAGTAGCGAAGACGTCAATAGATAAGCTTAAGATAAGTTTATGTGTAACATAAAACGTCTATGCATAACGTTTAATGTATAACGTGTAATGTATATGTAGATAATTGTAATCGTTCAAATTACCGTTAAATATTAACGGTTTCTGATAAGCCATGATTTTGAAAATGGTACCAGTGCTGACCCTTAAGGTCAGCTATCGATTGGTGAAAACAGAATTCGAATAGCTGTTATAGTTTTTGAGTTATCGTGTTGACGGAC
>JAHZMT010001442.1:0-14028 GCA_027743785.1 Sinhomidia bicolor
CTGCAAAAAGTCATGCTATTATACATTATATTACCTGCATCATCCCTTTTTGTTTCTGTTCGCTCACAAACTAACTTGATCATCATACCTTTGCACACAATATTCTTATTGATATATACCTATATATATTTGCTGAGCTACAATAACATCTTAACGCAATCCCTTTAACTTGACTGCCGCTGCTGTAAATACTGCAGCAGCAGCGCTCTATCATTTTTTACGATGATGATAACCCTTTCCTTTTGTACTACAGCGCACCACCAATGTTGTCTTGGTTCGATATGCTTGCTTTTACCAATTTTAGAATGGAGAATGAATAGACACTCACACCTGTGCATTCTTTTGTTGCCACGGCTGCTGTTGCTGTTGCAATGCACAGGTAGGCGTTGTACAGCTATTGTTGCTGAGATTGGTTTGGCAAGCAGCAAGCAGCAGGTTCTATTCTTCTGTTCATTTAAAAAAAAGATCATCCTGTATACAGGTATACTCTGCTAGCAAGTCTTGCAAATATTGTCATTCTCTCGTTAGATGCCTTGGGTAATAGAAGGCTGTTGTGTTGTTGTCCGTGCAAGCAGCAGCATCAGCAACGTGATCATGCGGTGGTGGAGGGTATAAAAAGGTAAAGCGAATAAGAAGAAGAAGCAACAACAACAAAGTTATCAACAAGTTGCATGCAAAACCAATTTCCACAACAACAGAAGCAACCCTTTCGAGTAATTTCCAATTTGTCACAGCGAATTAAAAAGACAAAAACGAGCAAAGTCAAGTCAGCTAAAAATATATTTCTTTTTGTAAAAGGAGCACCATCATTCCACATGCGTACAACTGCGTGCCTTGATTCTATTACTATTATTTCTGCCCTGCTGAAATAAATATCACAGCAAAAATTGTGTGACTGTGCTTTTTGTGCGTTTCATTTTTTTTATATATTCCTTCATCCTCATTCCACAGGTGAATTGAAGGAATTTTCGCAGAGGGGAACTTGACAATAATATCAAATTTGTGTGTGTTGTGTGTGTGTAGGCTGCGTGTGCAGATTTATTATTATTATTACATTGTGACCAACAGCAAACGTCCTTTACTGTCTCTATACAACATTAAAGCATTCCACTTTGATTGTCGTCATCATTGTTAATCTGCGCTTGCTTGTGTGTGATGGTAGAGGTTTCTACATGTGCTTCTTTGTAAATCGAGTGGTGTGAGAATATGAAAAAAACCTTGTGATTTACAAATATGTAATGTTTAAAAGGAACGGTGGTGGTAGTGGTGGTGGTGTTTGAGACAATAAACAGCAACGACAAAATAGCACACAGCACAGCAATCATTTAAAAGTAGAAGAAGCAAAGGCATTATTTGGTTCTTTCTTGCTCGTGTGGTGCTGCTGCCTATGGAATATGGCATGGATTGGTAAAGCGATGTAAAGATAACGTTCATCGTCGTCTCGTGGTGAAGCAACAGTTGTCTTTTTTTGTGCAAAAGACCTTGTGTTTATGCACACTGCAAGTAAAGAGACAACCCAGCAGTATATTATATTGCTCGTAAAAATAAGGCAAGTGTAAAGAAAAACGAAAGGAAACCAAACAAGGTGGTATGGTGGTGGTGGTGGTGGTGTTAGTTTGACGAGGAGGAGGCAAAAGTTATTGAGAACTGAACGTTTTATTTGAATTTTTGAAGGTGAGTTTGAAGAAAAAAAAAGTGAAAAAGAGTATTTGTGTAAAAGGAAGGTGATCTTTGCACCTTTCTGTTGTAATAATCACCTGTGCCACCTGTAGGCCAGTGTGGTGACCCCACAGTTGTAGTATCATCATCATCATTATAATCCTTCCTGAGTGAGCAGCATATACTGCACGATGGATGATAACGGTGGTTAAAAAGAATGTGAATTTAATGAAAACAAATTAGTGGCAAAAATTATATATTTTTTTAAAACTGTGTAAAAATTTAAATTGAGATAATAATAATTACTTGGACCTTTGGAAATCTTCAACCAAGTCTGCAAAATGGAGCAATCACGGTAAGTACACAACGCCATTTTAATCTAAGGTTAATTTAACTGTAGCAATATAAGTTTTTCCATTATGCATATCATCAAATCACATCATACAAGGAAGCAAAATCACAATCGCAGTGTCGTCCGTCGTCCATGAACAAGGCTAAACCTCCAAACAAATCTGCTTTAATTTTTGTGCATTGATATTAGATTGCAAGCAAGACTGTGTATGAATTATGCGGACATGAATGATCATTTTTTTCCCTCTTCTCTCTATTTGCTTCAGGGTGACTGCTTGTATGTATGTGACCAAACAATTGAGCAAAGTTGGTTGCATTTTCATTTTTTACGTGTTCATCATCTCCATTTCATTCCTACTCTGTGATTAAAGCACAATGTTTACGACTACGACTTTTGGAGATCATTATAACGACGACGACGATGATGATCGTTCTCTTCCTTGCGGCAACTTTACATTCGAGAGCTGCTGCTGCACAATTCACAGTAGTATGTAGTTAAAAAATATGCATAATATGTAATATATTTCGTACAACAGCCTTGTCATGTCGTTTCGGCCCAGCCTTTTACTTTACCTTGCGTATAAAAACCACATCATCATCATCGTCGGTTTTCATTATTCCAGCAAGTACACAAGTGACGCAACGACTTTTTACAAATGACGACTTACAAGACGACGGAAGAAGAAGATGAAGTAAAAAGGAGGCGTGAATCATTCAAAAAAGTTGATTTTGAAAAGTTGTTTCTGCTGCGTTCCTTTTTGTGAATTTTTAATCTTCTTCTGCTGCATACGCATAATATCCATACTAGATGATTCAACTTCTCTTTTCTTTTTACGCATAAATAATCATTCCCTCCGATCCATATACGCACTTTTACAACTACATATTACGCAACATAATAAAGCTCTGCAACAAACCAGTCGTGGTGATTATCATGACGACGATGAGGTTGATGATGTAACTAACTTGCAATTACTTTTTTCTTTAAAAAAAATTCACCTGCGATCATTATCGTCGTCATCAACATAATGATCTGCCAGCCACGACCAAAAAAAAAATTTGTTTCCACCCGAGGAGGAAAACGCACATACCTACCTACATACTTACAACCAAACCTCAAGTCATATTCCATCCAACACATGCAATCTTCCGTAAAAACATTTTCCCTGAAACATTCTCCCTAACTTTTCCCAATAAATATTTTATACTTTATCATGAAAATGCATGGTAATAACTTTGCATGCCGCCCATGCAGAATTTTTTTTACTACTGCTGCTGCTGCTGCTGCTGCATGTTCCTTCACGACTTTTGTCCTAATGCCTATGCATTATGTCTTCTTGAAACACGTTTTCTTCTTCTTCGTCTTGTCCTCTTCATCATCAGAAAAAAAGTAGTTCTCTCTCTATATTTCTCTCTCCCGTCTTTCATTTCACACACACACACACAACATATCAGCTTCTCTCACATGATTCATTCATTTATCACCATCAAAATTAATGCATTATCCTTTTTTTATTATTACCTTTCATACTAGCAAAAATAATATGCGTATTATATAGAGATGGCTGATAACAACATTGCTAATACTACATATTATTATTACTATTATGCAAAGCACACAAACCGAACCGTACATTTTTTACACCATTTTTCCAACAATTTCCGCATATTTTTACGTAAGAAGCAAAAGAAAAATCACGCTCTGTCGTAAAATTATTTACAGCCAGTGATGATGGTGCTGGGCATGGATGGGTATGTATGTACATAGAGTGTGTAGTGTAATGTCATGATTATCATGACTTGGTTTTGTGTGACGGTATATTTTTTTTACCTGTTCGCTGCACAGACAACTATACCACCACCATCACACAGCTACAGTTTGAAGCACCAGTTATTATTATTATTATTATTATTATTAAGACGATGGTGGTGATGATGATGATGATGAATTTTATTGCTGTTTTACCACCAACACGCTGCCGCTGTCACCATCTTCATCGTCTTTGCAGAGTAATAATAATCATAATCATAATAATAATAATAATAATAACTGCTACGCTGCATTTTTCTCAAGTAAAGTTAAAGTGTTGTTGTTAGAATGCTACTTTAGTTTTTATTTTTCTTCGCCCTCAACTTTATAATTGTAAAACTTGCAGAACAACGAGCAGTGAGATTTCGCACGTCAGCGTGACACTTGACGGTGATGATGATGAACTTTTTCATGCCATTCTCCTAATATGCGTAGAGCTCTAGCTAGCTAGCTACTTGATAAGTACCCAGAGAGCTGTACAATGATGAGTTTGTCAAAAAAAACGGGAATGTACCTACTTACCGTTTTTTTCCCTAGAAGAGCGGAATGATGATCATACAGAGAAAACATCAATTGTCTTGAAAATTAAAATACCAGCAATGTGTCATAATATATTGCATAATATATGCGTAATATTTCATTGTTTATTTATTCTATTTCGTTCAAAGAAAAAAAATGGGCCACAAAAAATATTAAAGTATCGCCGGGTGACTTGAAAAAACAACAATTTTCCATCAAGTTACACCATTTATTTTTCAACTTTGGATTTTCCCGTTTTTTTATTATCTCAAGCGTATTTTTATGCAAGCATTCATTTCATTGCAGCTACCAGTCATATATACATATACTCATACTACTTACTTTTTATGATTATTACCATCACTCTACCATTTTTGCATTTTTGCACGATTTTTAATTTTTTTTCTTAATAAAAAGAAAAGCAAAGAAATGGCTGTTGTTGTATGTTGTTTTTACACTTCTAGCTAGAATAAATACCTATCATTGTACCGTCGTAGGCGTGGGTAAAAAAATATGTAGTAGCGGTGCCTTCGTCTTTCTCTCTCCATCATGACCATAGTACCTAGTATAATGATAGATTACGATGATATGATATGGATTGTAGAATGAAAAATATGTGTGTATTCAAAAGGCGAAAAAAACAAGCAAGAAAAATTGTTGCAGTAGAAAAAAATAAATAATAATAACGTTGTGATACACACACACACACATTTATTATTCTTCTTCCTCCAATATACAAGTTCAGCGTAAAAGTTTAACCCGAGCAATGGCACCATCATCGTCACATCAGTAGTAGTAGTAGCTGTGCTCGTGTGAATTTCATGGTATTTTTCAGCCACTTGTTCATTTGCCATTTTCACCTGCGCCAGAGTGTATTGTGTGTGTGCGCTATTCCTTTAACTTTATTTTGCTGAACAGGATGAGCAATAATAATGTTATCATCATCATCATCATCATCATCGTGATTTAATAGATAGGTACGACGTGCAGTATAATAATATGCATATAAGAAAATGTCAGTTTTTTGCAACTTGCTTGCCTGCACTCCATACCATATCATTATTAGACAATGCATAGCAAACAAATAGGTACGACGTGCAGTATAATATGCATATAAGAAAATGTCAGTTTTTTGCAACTTGCTTGCCTGCACTCCATACCATATCATTATTAGACAATGCATAGCAAACAGCACCGCAACAGCAGCAGCAGCAGCATTCCTATTTTCCCAGAAAGAAGCGCTTGTTTTTTTTATGCAAAAAATATAAAAACTCAAGCCAAGGTAAAAATGTCATACAGCAGAGAGATATGTCTTTTTAAAATGGACGCATGTACATACGCTGCATTCTACTGCATTCATATTGTATAATGTTTTATGTCAGTACTACAATCACTACTACTGCATTTTTACATGATCAAGTAAAAGAAGACAAAGTGCACCATAAAAAAAGATAACTGTTATGTCACTTTTTTTCTGTCTCTTCTGCTTGTCTGCTTGCTGATATGCCTAATCCTCCATTTTTTTTCTCCTCTCCTATATAAAATATATATAAACTGTTGCTCTGCTTAAAAAAGTCACTTTTTAATACGGTGGCTTATCATTCTTTTAATGCAATATGCCAAGTAATCCGTTTTTTTCTTTTTTTTACGCACCTCACCTGATTTCTAAACCTAATATATTATTATTGGTGGTATTTATAAAGTAGGGATATTATAAGACGGTAGTAATAATTTTTTCCTTTTTGCCAGAGAGAGAGAGAGAATAAAGTACACATCAAGTTGAGTTGAACATGAGTAAGCAAAGCACTTGAAGAGGAGGAGGGGAATCATCATCAGCAGCAGCAGAAGAAAAAAAAGACGACGGTGATGCTGATGAATTTGAGGAGATGAGAAAAAGACACAGTTACTTTTTTGCTACTTCTTTGATGGCTCATTTGTCGTTGCATTTACTGCTGCTGCTGTTCCTGCTTCTTTTTGCTTACTGCATGGGTGATTTGTTCGCTTAAAGTTGTTTGGGCTTTATTGATGATGATGATGATGATAGTAGTAGTAGATACTACTGCTCTATAAAATTGAAGACTTACAAAAAAAATTTTTTTGATGGTGAATTGACATCATTGTGTATTGTTGTTAGTTTCGCTCAGCAGAAAAAAACCAGCAGTGCAAGCAATGATGCGAGGAGGGAGATATAAAAAATATATGTGTAGTTTTTTTTACATTTTTCTTTCTCTACCAAGAAGGATACAAACAAGTAACATGATCAGATCATCACCCGCCGTGATGTAATAGCGCAGTAGTCTGAGCAATAATCGGTATAGTTTACTGTAACAATGCAGCAGCAGAAGAAGATAACAATAAAATGAGAGAGAGGGAGAAAAAAAGCAGCCAAGAGAAAAAAAGGAGGAGGAGGAGCAGGATTGAATGATGATGAGAATTTTAAAAAGAGATGCGTTTGACCGAATAAAAGAAATGACGACAATGAAGAAGAAGAAAAAAAAAAGATGATGATGATGATGAGAAATGGTGTGTAATGTGTAGGTAGTATGGTAGTGGTGGTAGTGCAATAATTGCAAAATGAATTGTATAATATTGCCATTAAATTGGTTTTTTAAAAAAAGGACAAAAGCTGGTTGGTATGTTAGTACGAACATATAGACATCACCATTGTAGTAGTCATCATCATCATCATCCTACTGTGTTTTGCAAGGTTCCATTTTTTGTGCAGAAGGCCGTTTGAAATGAGCTAGTGGAAGAAGAAGAAGAAGAAGAAGAAAGACAAGCGACGGCGGCAGCAGAAGCAGCAGCGGTAGCAATGAGTGAGCAAAAGCCGGATTATTAGGTAGAGAGCATGATGGGAGTATTTTTGATTTTGTAAAGAAGATATACATATTTTTTTATATATGTACCTTTGAAAGAAAACTGGCCGGTTTTTTTGTTGTTGTTGATGTTGTTGTTGTTTGTTGTTGCACTGACTAGTTGATTTTTTGATGTTGCTAGCACACTCACCCATTTATCATTTTTATCATCCTGCTCAGTTCAAAGTCTGAAGGAATGCCCGGTGTAGTGTAGTGTACGTACGCACAAAAATGTAATAATGGCAATAAAAAAAGTGATGCAATTGTTGTTACAGAAAGGGCTGAGGAGAAAAAAAATGCAATTAAAGTTGAACAAGCGCCGGGAAAGAATGGAGAGCAGGGAATGTATTAAAAACCGACGACAAGTGTAATAATGTGTAGCAATGTTTTGACATAACGTGATGATGATGATGAGAAGGAGGAGAATGGAAAATTAGATTTTTTTTGAAAAAAATGTATGTACAAGAAAAGACGACAATGGTCAACATTTGAAGGAAATTGTATAACACCGAGAAACAGTTAGTCGGGGGAATGTGCATTGCATACATTGTTGAGTATTTTTTCCCATGTCAATGTCACCCCATTAATATGATACTTTACGCTGGCATTATTATTATTGTATAACACCGAGAAACAGTTAGTCGGGGGAATGTGCATTGCATACATTGTTGAGTATTTTTTCCCATGTCAATGTCACCCCATTAATATGATACTTTGCACTGGCATTATTATTTATTTATTTATTATTACTATGCAAAGTGACCAGTCATGCGGATAACCATTGTGGAAATTTTTTTTAAACGACAACATTTTTAAAGCTAAGCGGAGCTAAGCAAGGCTCATTCATTAGCATATCATTTTGCATTGTTTTAATTTTTTATGGATGATTATGTAACCCGTGGGGAATTTAAATGGAGGGGAAAAAACTTGCATATTCAAAACTATAACATGGTAGCAATCAAATCCGCAGTCTTTATTTAGCTGCTGGCAGCAGCATTAGCAGCAGCAAAAACAAAACAACAAGTCATCATATAGCCTGGGGACGAGATTTGTGGCCATTTTTTTGCTTCCTTCTTCGAACAACGTTCTATCAAGTATATATACCATTTTTTTTACCATTGTCTTTTGGCCAAGAAATAATCGTCGTTATGCATATAGCTTGAAAAAAGTATTTTTTTCCGTAAAGCAAAAAAAATCGTCAAGCAGTGTAACAAGTTAAAAGAGCAAAAAAATGTATGAACTGGGAGTGGCTGAAAAAAATTGTACAATGGCAGTACACAATAATTTTTTTATATATTTTCTGGTTAAAAAAGGATATCCGTTCAGCACTCCTCTCCTCAAGCAAAAGAGTGTACGTACGTATTATTGAAGTTTGCTACAAAAATGACGAGATGTGATGTGATTGTTGTGTGTTTTTATATAATAATCCTCAATCTCGTCACAAGACATTATGTACACAATAAGTAAGCAGTGGTAGGTAGTAATAATACACACCCCTTCCATTTACTTACACGACAGATAAACAAACTATATAATACCTAAGTAACCAAATAGCCTGTTTTTGTTACTGTGGCCTGTGTTGTGGTTGGGGACTTGCTGTATTGTACAGCAACTTGTTGTTGTAGGCTTTGTGTAAAAAAATAAATAAAGTGCAGACCTGAATTTACATAGTCAATTGAGCTTTTTATTACGCTTTGCTTTTGTACGTGCGAAAATACCTAGCTAAAAAATCATTTTCCCACTGTTTACATTTTTTACAAACGTGCAAAGTGAGTCCGAGCCCTTCAGTTCATGTCATTTCAAATATCAGCATCAGATCTAACCATGTCGATACACACAAGCTACTATACTTAAATACTAGTTTAGAGCCAAGTAGCCCCTCTGTGGTGATAAGCCAAAGCCAACAAAAGTGGAAAAGCGATACTATTATATAATGTAATAATGTGATGTGATACTACGATAAGGCGCCTAATGGTAATCACTAATCACTACTGTACACAGTAGTGTGCAAACGTTATCATAATGCGTAACTCTTAACAAAGTAATAATGGTAATTTTTTTTAAAAGCGTAACTGTAACTCTGGTAATACTACTACTAGAGCTAATCTGCTAATATGATATTCATCGTTGGTGCTTGCTCGGTTTATTTATTTTTTTTCATGTCAACGAAATTATTATTATGCAATAGCTTCTCCTCCACTACAACTCTTCAGCCTGTCCATTGTGTGGTTTGCTACGTGTATTTTTTTGTTTTGATTATTATTATTATTATGAACGCTGCACTGATTACTGTTGTGCATGTGCAGTAGTAAAAAAAAGAAATAAAAATAATAAATACAATTTTTACCGTGTTTACTGCAACATGTGGCTAACCTACATTTTCAACAATATCGCCATTGTTGCTTGCTCGCTCGCTACCTTTTCAAGCAAGTCAGTGTGCGCAATTTAAAAAAAAATATAATATTAAATCTATATGCTGCCATTATGGATCACGAACACAAACTGCATATTGCATAGTATACATTTTTTACAGATTCTTTTCTACTGTGAGCAGCTAATGATGGTGATGATCATGAATGACGATGACGCTCAAAGAAAAAATGAAATACAAGTTTGTTCCCTGTGATATTATGATGATGATGATGATGCCTGCTTGCCTGCAAGCTATTTATATTATATGCTGTGTGTGTGATTTGTTTGAGTTGAGTGACTATTTTTATGCCTTGTTAATACGCGTCTTCCTAACAAGCGTACTACCTAGATTACATAACGTTCAGTAGTACTATGTATATTGCCAGCAAGCTTGTGGGCTTTTTTGCTGAATCAGACTAAACCAATATATTATTATTATGCCGTCTGCACAACCAATGCTATATTAATTTTTATAAATGGCTATGAAAACAAGGTTTAACAATGAGATCACTGGGATTATACAGTAGTAGTCAAGTGAACCAACCAACTACCTGCTGCTAATAATAATTTTTTTTACATAATGTACAATAATATATGCAAAGACAGTGAGAGAGAGAAGGAATATAAAAATGGAATGTCATTCGAATGTATAGGTATATATTTGCATTGTTGCCATGCCATTCAGTCAACGACGACAAGGCAGCAATAATAATAATAATAAGAGTTTCTCAGTGTTCATTGCAAAGAAAAAAAATAAACATGCTACAATTGAGTGGTGCTGTGATGATGACGATGATGAAGTTTATCCTTGCTCCAAATCATGACCAGCAGCAGCAGCAACAGCACAAGTAGCAATGGCAATTGGCATGGGCTCCACTTGAAGAAGACATGTAGGCGGGTTCAATGAAGAAAGAAAGGAGATGAGAAACAATTATGAAAGGAAGGATGTATTCTCTAGAAGACTACACACAAGTGTACTATTATATTATTTTTATGAACTGAAGCACAATTTATGAATTTGGAATGCTGCTTATAATAAAGACTTGTGTCTATACTAGTACAAGCTGCAGTTTATATAGCCAATAATTATCAAAATTTGTTGGTTTCTCGACTGCTTTCCGTAGGAATATGCGCATTTCCTAATTATCATTATTATTATTATTATGCTTGAATAGATAAATAATTAACGCATGATGGTACATTGTCAGATCAAAAATCTTCAGTCAGTTGTGAGTGTCTGCTTTACTGCCTCGTTTTTCATGCTGTTCTGTTGAGCCAATAAAAAATCTACCATATTTCATGCTGACCCTGATGATGATGACGATCAACAAGAAGATGAACTCTCTGAAGGAATCCTTGTTTTCATTGTAGAATTTTATTTATCTTTACGATTATCACTTTGAAATTTACGAGTGCTAATTATACACGCAGCATCACAGCATATTATACATATTTACACATATTCTCCATTTATGCAAAGGAAAAAGAAGAAAGAGCCATTATCTCTACTTCTGCCGTGTGATGAACGATAATGGCAAAGGTGCGTAATATACTTTTTTTGTGTAAACAATAATAAACGCACTAGTTGAAGTTATACAAGCACATAGGTAATAGGTAGTTTTGTATTTACTCGTTTTGTAACGGCTGTAACAGTAATCATTGCTATTTATCATGAATAAATATTGTCTGCATGATTATTATGCAATATGAAGTGTTTGCAGAGTAAAGCATAATAGCTACGCATTTTATGCGTTTCAAGTATGCAAATTAGCTAAAAACTCTCTACCTCCATAAAAAATAATGCTGCTATTATTGGAAGGAACTTAAACAAAAACGTAAAGATAATAATTTTTTTAAAGCTATACTATTGCAGTGCATTCAACTTTGGTGGTGTATTATTAAAAATTTCAGAGATTTCAAGATTTCTTTGTTCTTTCCATCTGACAAATCAAAAATATTTTTAGGAGCAGCAGCGATGGAAAAAATAATAATTGCTCCATTTCCATTCATCTTTTTGGTGGTGGTGGTCCGTCCCATCATGAAATAAATATATTCTCCGGTGGTGGTTTCGTTTTAGGTCATTGGCTAGTTGATCAAAAATATGAAAACCGCACAGAGCAGCGTATAAAAAACACCAACAATGTATCACGACAAACGAAAAAAGTGAAGTAACAATATTATCGTGTAGCATCAACGTAATTACAAATTAGATCAACAAAAGCGATCGTTGCAAATAAATCTGGCAAAAATGTGGTCTTGGTCTTGTTAGCAAAATAGGGAGAACAGCGTACTACTACCTACCTACCTTACAACATTTTTTCCCTTCCCTATTGTTTCTCAGATTGACAAACGCTGATTGTATTCGTTATGGAATGGGATAGGTATGCATATGGCTGTAGTGTCCTGTCGTGATTTGCTAATGCAACTGATCAACGATGATTATATGATGAGGATTGTGATAAAAAAAATTACAAATTGTACACTATGCTGTGCTTAGCTAATACCTAGATTTCGGGTGATAACATTCAGTTTTTGGCAGTACTTTAGTAGTAATAAATGTCAAAGTACAACAATGCATTGTTTTTAAAAAAAACTGGCTAGCTAATCATAGTGAAGCATGACTATGACATGGTTTGTGATAAATGTTGCCAAATTAAATATTGTACATGAACCATTTCTTAAAATCGACCATTTACAGAAAAAATAGTAAATATATAAATTGATAGTGCAGAGAACAAAATATTTAACAAAATTAACTGCTTAAATTTTAACCGTCAGAACAACAGGATGGAGAGTTACCTCCTATTTACATATATGCCATTTATACGAAAATTCTATGATGGGCGTGCAACTTCAAAACAATTTTAAGTTTTAATTCACCATCAAGTGCTCTGCATAATTTTATGAAACTTTGTTTAAAAACAGGTAAAATTCCAGAAGACAGTTAAATTTAATTTTTAAAAGCCCGTTAATCACAACAGTATACACTCTCTCATAGCATGATAATTACAACGTATTATTTAATCAGAACATTAACAAAAATTATCTCTTATATTGTATACAACGCGGACAAGCCTAAATATGTATATATTTTTTTCTGTATGAATAGGTTTCATAAACGAACAAAAAATACTAATAATAGTATGGAGTTTCATGACTTGAAAAATAAACTTTCACTTTTTTTATTAGCACGCACTAACAATAGTGTCAAAACATCAAAATAGGCAATAATGCTACACATAATATCGACTGATAACTGATCGGAACGACAGCACAGCAGGTGTTNATAACTGATCGGAACGACAGCACAGCAGGTGTTGTGGCTTTTATATCCCTAATATAATACCAAACCAAGCAAAATAATAATAATGTAATAATAACAATAATGTGCTGTTAGGCTATATTACACTACTGTATATACCTATTCACCATTTTTCTGTCTGCTGTACAATGGAAGGCAACAATGAATTGTCTGTGAATGGAATGGACACGAGACAAGCATCTGTGCTGTGTATCTATCCATTTATCTCTTTTCATATTCAAAATATATGCAAAAATGAATACACGATCCTTTCAGAATTTTTTTTCTTCTTTTTTCATTCATGCAAAAAAAAGATTGCGTCATAATAATAATAATAATAATATTGCACCATGGCATAAAAAACGAAACTTTTAGGCATACTTACACGCGTAGAGAGATGCAGGCATACATATATGGAAATGCTGTTAAATGTTGAATGCTGACAGACAGGGATAAAAAAATGTTTTAAAGATGCTTTGCCAAATATTTGTTTTAAAAGCAACAATTACGCTTTACTAGCAACATTTCAACAATCAACTAAATTGACTATGACGTATATTTTTTTCACTGACTGGCAGCAGCAAAAATTATTATAGAGTGTGCTATAGAGTATAGAGACGAGTCTATACTACTCGGCAGGTGGTGATTCAAAGTATTTTTCTTGGAAGATGAGTCTCTACCGTGCGGTGTTGTAGGAAGCATAAAAGAGTGTATCATTTTCCGCAGATTAGTTATTACACTTGATTGATAGAGATGATTATCATAATAACCCAATCATCAAAACTGTTGCTGTTACTATATGATATTTGCGTTGTAAACGCAAAGACGAAGAGGGTTACAACATAAGCGTGAAAGTAAACTTGAGCCCCACCTCATCTTGATATTTTCCTTCTGTTTGTTATTCCAATTTTTTTGTCGCTTTCCTAGAAACATTATGAGAAAAAAATGGCAGTGTCATTATTATTATCATCGCCAGAATATCAGTCGCCGCCACCGGTAATCTTTTCTTTCGTTCTACTTGATCTTCTTCTCAGTTTCGTTTTAAATCACAAAGTTGTGCATTTTTACAAGAGAAAAAAGTGCATATATACATTTGTCTGTGAAATTCACTCCAGTGGTTG
>JAHZMT010001443.1:0-12375 GCA_027743785.1 Sinhomidia bicolor
CAAGGTTCTTCAAAATCTTGGAATAAGTTGAAGGTAGAAATATTATAAATTCAAAAAATTCTCTTCATTAATTTCTTTCATCTGGAAACAATAAAAAGAGAAAGCAGACATTTAGCGACCTTTGTTAAAACAGCTAGGTGGTCATAAATGCAAAATAATATTTTACCTGTTCGAGTCTCTCCTCGGAAACACGTCTTTCTTTTAACTTGACGTTTCTCAATATTACAGCTACGTTATACATACAATTTTTTAACAATAGTTGTGTAAATTAACCCTACAATAACAATTAGACTGGTCAAAAATTATTATTTGCTTGTAAATCGTCTTCTATACTATATTGCTGATATTTTTGAAAGAAAAAGTATGTACGAGATCCTCTACATGGCACTGGCTGCTGACTGGCAAAACATTTACTTAAACTTCTGCTTGTATTTTATGTATTTATTATTATTATTATTGTTAATTTTTATAATGTAGCTATCTATAGAAGAAAACGGACGCCGAGGACATTATTACTGGATAAATGTACAGTGTATTAGCTACCTCACTAATCAGAAGGATCACGTCTGAAATTTGACGATGGCAATAATAGGATCACGTCTGAAATTTGACGATGACAATAATGACATATTTATATAGAATACTATATGGCAGCTGGCAATTAATTTTACAATTAGTAGTCTTCGTACTACTACTAGCAGCTAACTACAAAGACACTAAGTCATTACCGATAAGCTGTAAACAGAAGAAATCTCACCGTCTTTACATTATTATTACTCTTTTTTCCGAACTTTTCAGTTGTTCACCGTCTTTGTCAATAATAATTAGTAGTAGTAGTAGTAGTAGGTATCTTATAATTAACAACAATCAGTTTACTACAACATCAACTGATTGTAAGACTAGACAGTATAAATGACATAAACTGTTGTACCCACTTTTTTGAAAAGAATAGCTTTACTGCGCGAACATAAATACCTTAATTAATTAATTATCGTTGCAGCTAAAATACTCTCTCAAAACACGTACCGGTGTGATGATGATGACTGACTATATAACTATTTTTTTAGTTAGTTTACAGCAATAATAGTGTGTAGCACGTTACTTATTTGTGACATTTTTTTCTTTTACACCAACGTCATTATTACTACTTTCCTCCTTCTTTCCCCCCTTAAGCTTTCCTTGCACAACAACTAGCTACAGACTGCAAATACAACCATTACAACGACATTGACAATAACAAGTTAATTGTTCTAAGAATTATTTTTCTTGTTTTATTTTGGTTTCCCTCCCTCCAATGTAACTGTACTGACAAGAGGTTTTTAATCAATCAACTAATAATACAACAATGTCCCTTCGTCTTTTTTCTTGGTTGTTGTGCTTTTCCCTCTGTACAACAAATTATTAAATAAGGTTGAATAACTACAATCTTTACAACGTTGCTACACCTTTACTATAAATATGGCTGCCACATGAAGATGGCTTCAAATCACCAAAACAAACAATATAAGCATTAGCAGAGATAATTAACATGAAAACAGGTCAACTTCAACAAGCAGCCTACTCCAATGTTTGCAACAGATGATGTTGATAAAGGTGATTATTATATGCGCTATCTTTTTACAGGCAAACTAAGCTACCGTTACAAAAAGATCCCTCCTCCTGTTGATTACAATTATATTTTTACAAGTTGCTTTTTATTATTGCGGAAAGGCTACTTTATGTACTTTCTCTTTTATTATTACTTATTACCAGTTAGTTTGCTAATGAGGTATTTTGTATAAAATAACAAAGATGTTGAAGACAAGATGAAAAGTGTTTCTCCTGAGATAAGTCATCTATATTATTGTTGTTGTTGTGGTGGTGGTTATCATCATATTTCAAATTATTACTGGTCAGTATTATTGTTGTGTATATAATTATTATAATTATTACTATTATTCAGTTTCACTTTTATTTAAACGTCCACATTTACACACATACACACAGTCACGGTAAACCGAGAAGATAACCCACAACACCAGAAGACAGATATAGTCTGTTTTATTTTATTATAATTTTTTTCCTGTCTCTTCTCTCCTCCTGTCTCTTCTTCCACAATCTATCCTCCACTTTCCCTGGTCTGCTTTGTTTACATTACTCCTTCCACCATGGTCAAGCACAAGACAAGGAGCAAAGTGGACAAACAGACGAGGAACAGAGAGTCGTCCAGCATTATCATCATTGCAGTTGCCATATCGCTCCAATTTCCTCGACTTGCTGGTTTCACTACTCAAAAAAAAGTCAGCAAAGCTTCACTGCTGCTACTTCTTCCTCTCATCATCATCAGTATTACCAACAACTACTTTTCTTGTCTTATCATTATTATTTTTTATTCCCAGCTACTACTACTACTGCTCCTTCTCGCTTATCATCCTGACCACATCGCACAGACAGACATACATCAATTTAAAAAACCAGGTAAATAATATACTGTTTCCTTATTTGTTGATATTGGAGTTGTTGTTGTCGTCGTCGTCGTCGTCATGTGTAGGTATGTCGCCGTGAGTTCTCTGCTTGGCTGTTGTTGTTGTTGTTGTGGTCGTCGTGAATTGTGTTGCAAGTGGCAACGCAACAATGCAATACGATCATAACAGTAGTGAGTGATGTTTTTGCAATGAACAAATCAGAAAGATCAAGAGATCATTTTTCCTCTATTTTCATACTGATTATTATTATGATAACATTTTTTTATGTATGTATATCAACGTGGAGGAGGAGACGGAATACAAGATATTATTATTATTATTCTTATAGCGATGGCTGCTGCTGTTGTTGCTGTTGTACAACAGGTATAATAGCAAAACGAATGCTCATCATATAACAATTAAACTAACTCCTCTTGTTTCCCGTTGATGAAGCAATGCCGGTCATTGTAGTTTGCATGCATGTATGTAGTTTCTTTTCGCTTGTTCTCATCTTCTCTGGAATAGTAATCATTTAATCATACTTGATTCAACAAAATGAATGACTGACAATGAGTGTCGTCGGCGCAGCAGCAACGGAGCGTAGTAGCACAAGGATTGCAAAACAAAATTTTTATTAATGTGCCTGGTTTTTCTAGAGCTGCTCCAAGTTTGTGTTTGCTTTTTGCTGGCCTTTTTCTTCTTCGTCTTCTTTTTTTTATGCTTCTTCTCGTCGTGTTGTTTGCGGTCTTGTTTTACTTCTTCTTGTGCGTGCCACAACAGCAATGGTTTGTCACAGAGAGCTAGGCTAGCTGCTGCTAACAGACTAAATGCCACTGTGTGAAGCCGTGTGGCGAGCTTGTGTGTGTGGATGAAGAACAACGATGCTTGTGGATCAAAACTTTTGAATCTTCGTATATAATAATATTTTATTTATATTTATTACTCATCTGTCTTTATATCTTTTGAGAGAATCAGTTTTTTTTGGACGCAACTCTGCTATGAACGATGGTATCCCCACCAGCAAGCTATTATAATGCATGCAGTTTTTAGTGTATCATATCACATATCACCACCACCAACCACCACCATCATTCATGTATTATCCAATTGCATTTTTGTATATATATATATAGGTATATATATTTGGTTGTACTTTTTTTCCTTCTTTTTGTTGTTTCTATGAAATCTCTAGAACAAGCTTTTTATAATAACAGCATGGACACATGGTAATTAGAGAGGATGGGACGATCATCAGAAGAATGATGACGACATTGATGATGATTTTCGAGAGAAGCAGCTGCAATTTGATATCTTTTTTTGGTAGTAAATGAAAGATGGTGATTCCAATGATGATGATGATGATGATGACGATGAGCAAGAACAAGAGGAGGAATCACCACCACCGCCACCAAAGCAACAACAACGCTGATGCTGATGATTAGGCGACTGATTAGGTTCAAGTTGTTGATCCTGTTGCATACAAGTATTAAAGGCTGATGATGATTTCATTTTTTTCTTGTCTATCTTTCTCTTACTCTCTTTGTTTTAATGGTGATTTTTTTTTCTCTTTCTCTCTCTCCGTTGGTCCGGCTTGGCTGAAATTGTTGCTATTTATATGAATGAATACAGTATTTTGTATTTCTTGAAAGAGTGATTTGGACTGTTGATGCTGCTGTAGTGAATCAAGAAAGAGATGTTGTTTGCTGTTGTTGTAGAAAAAGGTGTAGATTTAAATTGTGATACTGCTGCTTCAGTGTGGTTTTTGTTGACTGTGTGTGTAGGAGCTGAGCTGTGCCGTTTTTTTTGCAGATTTTTTTTCAGGCTGTACTGACACACAGTTTAGCGTTCATGACATACACTGATAATAATAATAATAATAATGGATAGTTTTCTTATTTACGACACTCTCATTCATTACTATTATTATATTGTTATTATTGCTGCACTAGTCATACATGATCGTAATTTAAATGGAGGCAAAAATGGGAAAAACACTCCAGGCAGGCGAACTAGATTTATGATGATGGCCACAGAGCAACGTGAGTGAACATTAGTTTGTTTGTGTGCGAGCTAGCGCAGCTCACTATCTGGTCGTTGTGTGTACATACAGAAAAAAAATCATGTCCATTCAAAGGAGATGATTATTTATTTCATTTTATTTGCGTAGTCATCATAATATTACAGACTGATATTATTATTATTATTATTGTAGGGCGATTTTCGTAATAAAGTAATTTTTATGAGTTATATTACATTCATGGTCCGTAGGTGGAGGAGGAGCTGGGCTCTTCTCTGGCTTGTCATGTATCTGTGCTGAGAGGAGAGGTCTCTCATGTCAAACAATCACACACTACTACTGACTCACTGTTCTACCTTCTACTTACCACAAAAGCAATCTTACTACCTTTTTAGACAAAATGCGATGATAAATAGTGTGGCTGTTTGGTTACTCACTCACATTCACTTGTTTTCTTTTTACTATGCTAATGAGTCTCATTGAGAACTGATTAGAATACCAATTTTGCAAACATGCCATGTCCTCTTAGTCTCTTTTTTTGCTGATGAAGCGAGAGGGAACGGAAATTTGTGTATGATTATTCCCTTGCACAGACAACCAGTGTAATTTCACATATAAGGAATTGCACATTATACTCCACATCCGCGACAAGGAGAAAGGTGGAGCTGACAAGTACCTGTCAAAACAACAACACTGTCAAAAACTGAAGGCGAAAAGGCAGACACGTCAATGGGAATAAAGAATCTGTNAGAAAGGTGGAGCTGACAAGTACCTGTCAAAACAACAACACTGTCAAAAACTGAAGGCGAAAAGGCAGACACGTCAATGGGAATAAAGAATCTGTCGGCACCATACAGCAACTTGTATATGCCTACAACAACAACAACTTGTGTTTTGGAGTGTGTGGGAGTCACTTTTTATGGCCTTTTTTATACTTCTTGGAATCCTGTACTTTTAGTTAAAAACGTTGTTCTGTTCAATGAAGTTGTTAACAATATTACTAACAATAATAATAATTCGTTCACAGATAAGAATAGACATTGAAACACAGATTGATATACAGAGAACATTATTACAGTGACAACTGCACTTTGTTTTTTTTAAAAAGAAACCCTGGTCGGCAGGTCGTCTACTTATTTTTATTTTTGCAGACAACCTTTTTTTTATTGTAAGCCCTGCCTCTTCTCTCTTATTTTTTTGATGGGGAGGATGATGACAATAAAATATATACAGCAACGTGAATGAACAAGTTCACACTTACAATTATCTTGTTTCCTCCAGCTAGTTTACTAGTAGTACTGATATTTTGTAATTAGCGTCAATCAGTGTGCTCATTGTTTTATCTGTGAAAGTCTCATTATTATTATCATTACTATTATTGTTGTTACTCTGCTAGTAGAGCAGCGTTGCTGTTGTCTTGTAGTCCAAGAAGTAGTATATGTAGTAGTATTATTTATGGAGTAGTTCTATTATTATACTATTTATTAATATTATTATTGTTATGATTACATATTATAAACTTCTTGCTTCCTTTTTATTATTTCCTCTAAAACTAAGTAGGCCCGGCCTGGGCTAGCTCTGTTTCAGAGCATGAAAGTGACTGACAATATCTGAGAAGATGATCATTATGTATGAAGACATTGCACTTTACTTCTCTACGCTATGTACATCTTTCTCGCTCTCCTCTTCTTCCTACTACTCCTCTACTACTACTATACCACCACCACCACCACCACCTCCTCCATATATATTCTCTCTCTCTCTCTCTGGTAGGCAGCTTCAGACAAGAGAGGTGTAAGTAAAAGCAGTGAGTGAGTAGTGGGATAGGACACTGAGAAAAACTGAAGAGGCGACTATTGCTTTAAAGAAGAGAGAGAAATATATATATATATATATATATATGCATAATAATAATATATTTTTCTACTGGCAAAGAACATTATTTACTCGTCGTTTCCTTCATATTCATGGAAGAGGAGATGATAGGGAGAAAGAGAAGACGAAGGAGCAGCAAGCAGCAGCAGCAGAGAGCAGCAACAATATTAGTATAACTCCTTCTTTGCCACCGCCACCTCCATACCAGAAGAACAACGGTATAATAATATGCTGTATACGACACTATTATTATTAGTATTATAGGGACACACCGCCACCACCGCCACCACGACTTATATTATATCACTCCTCTGTAACTACTAGACTGGAGTCTTCCTCGACACTAGTCTTCCCTTAACACACGCGAACATTTTTTTCTCTTCTTGCTCGCCTCGTCTCACCAGTACCACAAACCGTTCACTCACTTACCTACTCACAGCCATACATCTCGTCTTCTCTCTCTCTCTCTCTCTTTGCCAGTAATCGTATAACAGGGAAAATGTGGAGAGATTGGAACAACATTTGTGAGTGAAGAAGAGAGAAAAAAGAATGGCGTGAATGTGTTTTTGACAAAAGTACAACTTTTCCTTTTGCTTTCCTCCATCATCCATGTTGTGTTCCTGATGTAAGTTCTCTCTTCTTCTACAATATCCACGCCACCACACGATGGATGGAAAATAGGGAATTTATCGGCAAGCATTTTATGAGGTCTGAGAGAAATTTACTTTGGTCGGCTTAATATCTGACTCGCTTGGAAAGGGATTTTTTCCTAAGAGAGAATTCAGATGACTGAATCAGTCCGTATATTTTTAGAATTCGCTCGGAATATTACAAGCATCGTATATAATTAACCCCTTGCTGATTTTTTGTGAGCACTTGTACGGTGCATGCGTATGTACCAATATTTTAGAATTTGAAAGTCTAAAACACTTTTAAATACTTTAGATATTACGTATGGTAAGAGCATACATGTTAAAACGTTTTTGTTTTATTTTCATTAACGTCAACAATTTTGTAACGCCATGAGTAGGCATTACAAATTGAATCATCACACAATCACATACTTAGAAATGGCCATGTTAGTTAGATAAGATGAATATAATATACATGAATGATAACTTTAATACGTAGTCTAAAATATACAACTGTTTAAAGGATTCTGAAAAATGGTGTCACATGGGCATGCACTGTACAAGTACTCACAAAATGCATAAGCAAAAGGTTTAAATGTATACGATGCATGTAGGTTTCCGAGGGACTTGAGTATTGAGCTAACCATTTTCCATTTGCAAAATAGCCGAAAAAGATTTTACCAAATTTATCTATACATGCAAGCTATGTGTTTACAAGATTATACTATGAATACTAGTCAGATAGAAAGAATGGGAAGGGTGTTTAAAAGCATAACATGAAATCCTGATATGGTGGTGGTTTTGTTGTAGTAGTAGCAGCAGCAGCAGCAAAACAGTGTGCCTTTGCAAGTTATATGAGATCAGCAGCACATGTACATAGGTATACATATACAAGTTGCAGGCAGTCAGGGCGAGTGAGGAAGAGGAAGAAAGAGAAAAATTAATGCAAGTAAAGGATTTTCCTAAAAAGAGAAGTATAGAACAGCAGAGCAGAGGCGGTTGTCTAAAGATGGTCGTGCAAGTGACTGCACCAACAACAGCATATACCGCACACAGGAGAATTTTTTTTTTTAATGTAAGTTGTGTGCTCGCTTACTACCTAGGATTACATGCCCATTACAATGGAACAGCATATTATATGTACTCTCTAGAACTGGGTGTTAAGACACAAAGGATATTACAATATATCAAGTATGGACTATGGACAATCCTGTGTTCCAAAGGAAAGGAACAGCACCTCGGAAAAGAGAACAGGAGAGAACAGTGCCCTTTCACTACACAGGATGAAGAGGAGGACAAGGCAAGACATACAAACAAGTGGAGTGACTGACATCATGGTACGGCACAGCGCATTTCTACTGATACTGATTATTATGGTGGTGGTGGTGGTGGTGGTATCAGCAACAGCAGAGCACTGCTAACTTGGTAACATTGCAGTCATCATAAACTACTACTAATACTATTGGTTGTGGAACAGATATTATTACTTATATTGGCAAGAATAAGAATAGAGGCGATGAAAGTAAAGTCTTGCTGCAGCAGCAGCTTTTCATGGCATAACTTACTTTGTTATAACTGCCTGGTCTGGTGGTGGTGTGGCAGAGGCAGCAGCGGTGTGGTGGCGTGGTAATACATTTACATTATTTCAGATATGGAAAGCACCATCCACAAGAGCTAACTGCTAGACACGAGACCAGAGAAACGCAACGAACAAGAAGGAAGAAACAGCAGAAAAGAGGAGGCAGAAGTGAAGAAGGGAGTTTAGGCTTACTCAAAAATCTTATGCCTTGTCCATACTAATGATATTGCCTGAAAAAGAGCCTGACTCTCCGACTTGCTTAACTAGCAGCACAGAAAGAAGTAACAGAAGAAGCTCCACTCACAACCGTTCTCTTTTCTTTTCATCTACCATTTAGCATTTTTTTCCCTTCTCGGATGGGTCTCCTCCATACACCAGTTCAAGTTGAATTTGAAAAGTCGAGTGTGTGTGTGGAGTCAGTACTACTGAAGTAAAAAAAACGAAGGAAGGAAACGAAAATAAGAATAGTAATAATTGGGAATGCACAGAGTAAAAAGTCACAACATTTACTACGGTTGCTTGCTAAATAGCAGCACCGTTAAGCTCAACTCTTTTTTTTTCCTTTTTTCCTCTTCCTCTCTCTCTCTCTCTTTCTTTCACTCTCGGTCTTCACCTCGCATGGAGTATTTACCATGTATGCATTCATGCTCCTTCCTTTCAAGAGTTTCTACCTTAAGAGCTCTGTACGCTTTTGTAAATACTACTACAACGACAACTACTCCACTCTCACTCTTTTTTTCCCTTTTTTTCAAGAATACAAGTTGAGTGTGTAGTATTAGTGCAGCAAGCAATGCAATGCAAAAAAACGACTAGAGGGAGAAAAAAACAGAAAGTTAGATGGTGATCATGATGATGATGACGATGATGATGATAGTGGTGTCGGGTTTGTTGCTTTGCTCGAGTAGAATGGAGGGTAGAGGAAGAAGGATTCAGAAAGAGAGAGAGAGCAGAAAGCATACATTTTAATATGGCATAAATACATACAAAGAATGCATGAAAAAGGCTTGCTTTTGCTGCTACTAACTCTTCTTCCACTAATAAATATCTACTCTCCTCTTTTGCTCAGCATGTGATTATTATTATTATTATAAAAGAGCAGTTTAGCTATATCATATTATTATTATAACCCTCCATTCATGATCGCCCTATTTCTCCAACTCTCCATACATGGGTATTTATATAACGAGAAAGCAATAAGTAATATTGGTTTTTTGATGCATGCATAAAAACTCTGGGAAATCGGGGTGACTCTACTCTTCAGTATATTATTACTATTAATATTATTACTACAGTGACTTGTTTGTCGCACAAGTGGATCTTGATATGCCTACACAAAGAGGATGGTCGTGATAAGCAAGCTATATGCTGACTGGTGACTGAGATATTAAATGGTACAAAGCTAAATGCTGTGTACAACCCGAATTTTTGCCTCTGAGAGCTTGAAAGCAAAAACTACTGTCACTGTACAATGGTATTCCATATCGATGCTCTTTTTTTATTAAAAAAAAACCCCCAGGATGATATCATTATATAGTTTTGTGTGCAGACAAAAAACAATCGTACTAAATGCAATATATTTTATACTATTCAATGCCATTACTGCTGCTACCACTACAGACTTGTACTCTTTCCCGTTTTTGACTCTATAAGAGTTATGATGCATGAATGACGATAATCATCATCGTCATCATCATCAACATCATTTCTACAGAAGCATACATACAACCATCATCGTAACTAGAAGTAACAGCAAGCAGCATAGTTTTTTCCAACAAGACCTGGCCCTTCTTGCTGAGAAGAAAGGCAAAAAGGGAACGACAAAGCAGAATGAAAGAGAGAGCGAGAGAGAGAGAGAGAGAAGAGAAGAGAAAAAATGCTTTGCTGCTTCTTCTTTTTTCTTTCTTCTTCTCTGAAACTTGCTCGGTTGCCTCTCCTTCTTCCATGAAATTTGCTGTAGACGACGGAACGACCTTGTTTTCTTCTTCTACTTTACCCGGCAAGCGTGTGATACTCTTAACATAATCATATCACCATAATATTTACTGGGATTATATTAAGTAGGCTCCGGCTTTTTATCTCTCTCCTCTCTTGTTCTCACTCTGCTAACTAGGTGCGTTCACTAGGTAGGTATATGCATCATGTAGCATGCCTACCGAACGCAAGACAAATATGCTGGAATGAAAAGGCAAAGGAAAGAAGAAAAAAAACGTATGTTCGCTCGTGGTGAGCTGTGGCTTTGTGTAGCGCTGTATGGGTACCTACTTTTACATACAAGATAACGTTGTAATAACGACGACAAGGTAATATATATACGACACTATATATAAATATATATATACCATCTCCTTATTTCCGTGTCATTTCATCTGATTTTAGTATTTATTTATTGCAACTGTGTGTCCTCTTTCAGCTCTCATTATCCTCACCATAGATCATGAATTGAAAAATGAGCAATATGTGATGTGGGTACAATAAGGAGATTTCTTTGACAAAAGCCCCCTTTCTTCTTTCTCTACATTTCCCACCAACAGCAGGTTATGCTGCTTTGACTTTTGAAGTCATCGGTTCTTTTCATTCCTTCTCTCTGTCCCTCTTTATCCTCCACACTCTCAATTCCACACCAAGTCATTACTTTCAGAGTCTTAACAATCGTAATCATCATCGTCATCTCACCAGCCTAAAACAAGCCACAACAAGTTCCTTTGTTATGTGCTCCACATGATGATGAAGTAGCAGGAATACGGTTCGCGTATGAGCATGGGATGTGATTAATATGGGGCATTTCACACTACAACAGCAACATCGCCCAACGTCACCATCATCGTCACTGTGCTGCTATATTGCTTGCTGCTGTATCAAGCAGTCTCGTTGAATCTTGTCGAACTTCCTGAAAGAGACAGACGGAATGACTAAAAGTTCTCGCCCTCTTCACTCTTCTTCTTCTTCATCTGCTTCCCTTGTTAAGGCTTCTTTCTTTCTCTGTTTGTCTTCCATTCTCTCTCCCTTTCTGATGTAATTTTTTTCTCCTGCAGTCGGTTCCAGCTCCACCACATGAGCATGATATGATGACGATCATCAGCAGCGGAGCAGCAGAATGAAGTAGTAGTAGCAGCAGCAGTAGTAGTAGTAGTAGTCATATCTTGGTATATAATAGGTGCTCCTACACATTCTCCATCAGTCCATTAGCTAGTAAAAAGGAGAGGCAATGGTGGTGGCGGTGATGGTGCCACTAGTGTCATCATCAGTATGAAACACTAGAAAGGGATTTCATTCCACTAAAAAAAACTACAACAACATGACATATAAGTAATACATATTATATACATGCATGCGTTTCGGTGAGATCGAGTGAACTATGCACGTTTAGGTACAAGCAAGTATATGCATATACGCAGTATATCGCTCTAAAATCAAACAGGGCGAGGAAGAAACCCAATAGTGGTGGAAGCATTGTTGAATGTGCCTACCTAATAACATCCAGGAATAAATATAATGTACAGTTGTTGGGGAAAATAGGAAAAGAAAGAAAGTAAAATGCCGTTTGTATTTGGATGTAGGCATATAGATTCATAGCCACTATCTGTAATACATACAACAGCCATAAGATGTACAATGTATATTTATAGTAATATTATATAAACTCGGGAGAAAATTTTGGAAGAAATAAAGTTTGTGTGTGTGTGAGAGAGGGAGAGGGAGAGAGAAGAAAGAGAGAAAATAGTATTGTGTAAGTAGTAGTGAATGCCTTTCAGCCTTTGTGCTATATTGCTTAAATTTTTGCTCTCTCTCTCGTTCTCTTTTCTTTTTCTGTTTTTCTCTCTCTCTCTT
>JAHZMT010001444.1:0-16362 GCA_027743785.1 Sinhomidia bicolor
TACAGTCATGCCAATTAAAATCATCGCAGAAGGATTTCAGCAAAATACCATGCATTTATTTTTTATAAAAATGGCAGCCATATTTTTTCTCCACATCATAAAAATGATAAGCATTGCTGCTGTTTCTTACTTGTCTACAACAACTTGTTTCCTACTTGTTTCAATTTTCCTTCACAATTTAACCTATTATTTTACCATTTATGTAAAAGGACGGAAAATTGATCTGGATTAGATGAGTAATAGGTATATACTATAGACATTAAATAGTGCTGCATTTTTCGGGCTAAATAAGTTAACTGAAAAGCACGTTCAAGTAATATTTTCTTCATGCCGGTAAAAGTACAGACGATTATGCAAACATACGTGCTATATTTAATGATAATGATGTTTTTAAAACTCCTCTCTCAATGGTAGCGCAAACTACATCGTAGTAATTTGTTTTAGAACAACTTATTCGACAGAGACATGAAGGAAATGTACGCTTGTGGTACATTTATGATGAACGTGTGCATATTTTACGGAATTTTAAGTATTATCAAAAAAAATTAGAGGGAAGTAAATGGAGTATGAAAACCACATTGATGTAATGTCGAAAATTACAATAACATCTACATACATCGCATACCATAATATAGTAAACACATTACTACGCTAAAGTCAGAAAGGAAAAGGCAATACGCTCGTAACTTCTTATCATTATCTATTCTGGGTTCATTAACAATATTACCATTACCTATAGACATGATCTCATCAATTTAACTCGCATGTGTGTCGCAATGCCAATCTTATCACTTTTACTCTGATGCTTCTTAATGCGTAACTCATATAATATGATAATTAAAATTAAAATTTTTGCTCCTCTACTGCTGGTAAATAAATACGGAGAAATATTTTTGACTGGAAACCAGCTGGTATTGTTATTAAATGCATTCCATAAACTTAATGCTTGCCCATTCATTACATATTTTCAAGGTTTATTGGATATCATTATTCTATTTCACTCAAAGATGTTTAGCTTTGCTCTGGCTCTGAAATTCTCGTAACGTTAAGTTAATTATCAACATTGTCGTGTTTGTTAGTGTTATGCTATGCTAAATAATGTTCATGATGACGAAGTGTAAAGTATCATATAGTTTTATAAAGACATTCATATTTCATAGTTAATAATATCCAGTCACGAGCAACATGTATCAAACATAAACAACTTGGAAAAACCTTTATTTTATGTGCTGTTGGTATTATTAATGACACGTTCTAATTATTATCAAAAGCAACTCAGTATCGAACAGGCAGGCGGTTACTAAAAGACATTATAAACACCTGTATTGACTTATTTTATTTAAAATTTTAACATTCAACGTTTGCCTCTTTCTGAGCTCTATCAACTTAAATATCAATGTTAGCATGTGAATTTTCTAAACAAATATTATATAACAAAAGTCACATTCTCTTACCATTAAATGATGATGATTACGATGAAAGACAAAATTTTCTGATTCTGGTCAAAAGTTGCTTCAGTACATTTGAGAATATACGAAATACTGATTAAACTTTTTCCCAGCAGGTCGAACAAGAAAGAAATAAAACTGATGTACAAATGCCTTTCANAGAATATACGAAATACTGATTAAACTTTTTCCCAGCAGGTCGAACAAGAAAGAAATAAAACTGATGTACAAATGCCTTTCACAATCTCCTTTCCAGTTTTATACTTTTCCTACACATATCACTATCACAGACGCAAAATTAAAGAGAACTGGCAAATATAGCACTGAAAGTAGCGTAGTTCCATCCTCAAAACTGTGTTCGAATTTAAATTTGGTGTTCTGGAAAAAAAGACAACAAATTTTACAACAGTGTTTAAAAATGATAGATATTTGTATTTTTGGTTAAATATAGCACTAAAAGTAGCGTAGTTCCATCCTCAAAACTGTGTTCGAATTTAAATTTGGTGTTCTGGAAAAAAAGACAACAAATTTTACAACAGTGTTTAAAAATGATAGATATTTGTATTTTTGGTTAAATAATTTTGATAAAAAGAGTGCAAAATCTGACTCATACTTACCTACTATAATGATTAATGGTACTATGTGATGCTCATTATTAAGGCATCATACATCTATCGCCCAGCAATATACGAGCTGAAAAAAATACAAAATATAGCAATTAATTAGCTGTCCTTTGCTTCAAGTTCTTGCAGCTATTTTGTCAGGATAGAAAACTGTGGTGTTAACAATTTGACACAGTATATATATATAGTATACCTATAAACACTTGCTTAATATTCCCAAAAACTTCCTAAAAACCACTAGACTCTATTAGTCAGTATTACTGACTCAGTGTTTAAAACTACTAATGTAAAATTATTAACAACCACACGCCCCACCCGTCAATTTAACATTTTTATTAGTTACTGGCACCAGTTTAGAAGTAGTTTTACCTTCAAATCATCATGTCATCTTCACTTTCTTCAACCCGGGATTCTGTTTCAGCGCAACGCACAGCAGCAGCAGCACCAGAGCAGCAAGGACACAGAAAAAGTAAAAGGAACAACTTAATTTAAAACAGTGCAAAAAGAGCTTCTTCTATACTTAATAGCAGTTAGTATGTATATATATAAACTAAACAATAACATTACCTAAAAAAAGTTCACTTGTTATGTAACTCAGTAATGCAGTGTTATTTTTATGAGATAGATGAGTTTATTCTTGGGTATTTTCATAGGTATACATAATTGTACGTATTATTGCTACCATTAAAACTACACACATCTAAAGTAATCATCTCGAATCATCAAAACCAGGCGAATGATCTAATGTATTTTTATTTTGTCAACTCTCGCTTTTTTTCCTTTTTTTACACGGTGAGGTCAGCATTAGTCTCCTCTCTACCCTATTTCTCGCACACAGTTTAAAATGCTATTATAATATGTGTATCATCCTCATCACTATCACAAGTAAATCAACTTAAGCGCAACCAGAGTCGCAATGTTATTATTGTGGTGATGATATTTATTACCACTACTACTACGACTATTGTTGATGTGCTTCATTTAAAACGCTACATTTAAGTTGCATGTTGTGTGTACTAACAACAACCAGGCGAATTGAACCTTTAAAAAGACAACTGCGACAAGTGTGTGTACATTTATATATATGTATAATGTACATATATTTTTAAAAAAGATTTTTGCACAGCAATAAAAGAGAATGAAGATGATTACTATTATGATGGCTTATTATATTGCTTACACATTATCATTACAAGAAGAGTTGAGTTGGACCTTTTACATTTTTAATATACCACACGACACACGGCATGTTGTACATTTAAGATAATATTTTACTTTTTACACATTAGGCCTCTGTTATGTTGTACACACACGGTGGTGTGTGTGTGTGTGATTTGGCTACCTAGATAATATAAAAACACTACCACTGGTACTGCTACAATAATAATATAGTATTGTTAGCTTCTTATTATGTTACCATAAATGACGCTGTCTTTTTTGTTGTGTGAGTTTAAATTTTAGGAAAAAATCTTGAAACAATTCCCATGTCGGTCCATTCGTGGTGCTCTTCTTCTGCTGCGTAGCCTTGCTTGTTGGTTGTACTCACTCATTCAGTAGGATACACTATCAATATCAACTACATTGAGAAAAAAAAGTTTGAAGTATGCAAAAATGCATGTCTTGCTTTTTACAATTTAATATCGTAAAGTTGGCAACTTGGCTGATTATATTGTTGCAATCATGTAATGTTATTATGTATATGTATATATAGGTATGTAAAAGTAGAGATGATGAAAATTGACAATGAGGGAGAAGAAGAGGACGATACGATGGACACTTGTGCATGTTATATTGCCTTTTTAATTAAGCATTGCGTTACTACATTCAGTCAACGTGCACCCCTGTTCAAATACATATAAAGTCAAGTCAGTTTCACAGAAAAGAGCATAAATATGTTTTTAAAGTCAGTTTTACATGCATATTCATTGGTCTCACACAGCATTTTAAATTGGCTGGCTGTCGTAGGTATGCTTTCTATTACCATTTTTACACCACTTTAAGCAAGTTCACAAATGGTCAATGCAAACTTATTTAGGTATATACAATGTACCTATTATCCATATAAAATACAGGTCTGTTCATCAAATGAACAAGCCAACATCTTTTCCATCACCATTTTATTACAACTCTGGACGAAGAAACGTATCAATATACTTATGTATCATGATGACGATGATGAGGTGAGGGCAACATGTATTTTGCTGTGAATGTGGTCTTTCCTCCGTTCTGTACATATAATGTATTCTAAAAAACATATATAGCTTGCATTGAGCGTCGACATAATCAAAGTCACACATTGCCCATAAAAAATTGCGTAGGAAGAAATGGAGAACATTATATAATGGAAGAAACGAGTCTCAAAACTGGTGAGCAGCAACCAAGAAAGGTTACCTGGCTGACTGCTAAGAACATTTCTATGCAGGTATTATATACTGAATACTGATGATAAGGATAGTAAGTGAGTGAGGAACAAAAATGATACACAGACAAGACAGTCATTCATTAGGGATAGCACATTGTTGAAATTAACATAAGAACGGTGAGTGCTCTGCATAAAGTTAAGTCATATGGACGGACACGTATATAGCGATAGTCTGATAGTATAATACTCTGATGAATGCATAGCACGATTTTACAGAAATATTGAGACAATTCCTGCTACAATGGCTCAAATCTATGGCTATATAATGTCATTACTTTGTTGACAATGTACACACATCGTAAATGCACGTGTCTTTGTCTTTTTTTAAAATTCCATGCAAGCTACAACAAAGCTTCACAGTGATCGTCATAATCCAAATACCATCTCGATATTATGAAGTACTTTTAAATCAAAGTTATTTTTATCAATATGAACTGCAATTTTTGATTAGAGTTGACTAGGTTCTTCCTGAATGAAACAACTTTTTAAATTCATATACGATTTATTATTGTACTTTGTACTCTTATTAATACAAACAAATTTTTTACGTATATTATTGCACTGAACCCTGAATATAATTTTCTAGAGTTTTTAATGAACAAAGTTTAGTAACTTCACCAGAACAGTTTTGGCAAGACAATGTTTTGTAGTAATAATTATCAGAAGGTACTAATTGCATTGAAACAAGTACTATATATTTACATGCATATTATGCTTCCGTTTAAGAACCCAGCCTACTCATCTTTCTTTCCCATCGATAGAAGTAATTTTGTGTGTGACCCTTGCATGCATACCGAAATACATGAAATTGTCATGTACGTTACATATTATTTTGGAAACCCTTTAACCTTGTACTAAATATTTTCAAACTATAGACAAAAGTAGAAAAAATAAATTTTCTTTTCATTTAACATGGCCATCATAGAACAAAAAAATCAGACTAGCATTTCAGCAAGTTAAACCTTAGTAATCATCGATAATACATTTTGTCTTCGTCCTAAAAAAAGAATCCCATGAAGTAATAAGTTGTGGAACCTAACATTATAAAACTGGTACTTTGGTGGTTTGTTTTGGTATGTTATGATGATATTTGAACGGATAACGGAACAAAACATACCAACAAGTATGATTACTAAGCTCGCTGTTTGTTGTGTGTGTATGTATGTGGTACTATGTACATAGGTAATCTAATGGACTTAGCTAATATTGAAACTACTAATTTCGTTAAACCCTAATTGAACCTATTAAAGGATTTTACACAGACTCCTTAGCTCCACGGATGGCAGCCATAATTTGATTGGATTGGTAAGGGCAGCTTGGGTAGGTCTTCAGGCAGGAATCGACAGTTCCACTGCGTCCAAGATTCTCAGCATAAGAGTAGGAGAACTTTCCAGCGTTCTTTTCTTTCTTGGATCCTTGTCCGAAAAGGGTGAGAAGGAGCTTCTCATCATCTTGAAGTTCAATAGAGGGGGTGGCAGCGAGTTCGCAGACAAGACGCATTCCACAGCCCAATTGATCGTAAGAAATGATATCATCAGCAGAGGTGTCCTTCACTTCAACAATGGCTTCCTCAACAACTTCCTCAACATCACGACGTCTACGGTGGTGGTATCCGTATCCTAAATGAAAAAAAAACATAAAATTGAAAAGTCGTGAATAAAATATATAAACTTTAAACAACATCATCAACTTTTGAAGTAAATCACTGCCAACCTGGGCCAGCTCCGAGGTCAAAGTGAAGTCCAGCGTGTCCACCAGTCAAGTAAAGAAGACCAGCAATAGCAGCGGCTTTAATCTTCAACAAAGCGTACTCAATTGGAAGGATCACACTCACTGCTGGCACATAGCCTTCAGTTGGAACAATGACTGCGGCAAGGATGGCCACAGCGGCTCCGAGAACGATCACTCTGGTTTGCATGATGGCGAATTATTGGTTTTTGTTGATTCACAAAATGAACTTTTTAACTTTACCGAAGTAAATTGGTTTGCACCTTAAATATTTTTAGGAAAACTTTTAACTGTAAATTTTGAATTTTTATTTTTGAGCTGTGGAATTATAGTGGTGGTCTGCGCTAAGTTGTTGTTCACTTGTCAAGATCTCAAGTGGCTGTGCTCTGAACTCACACCTTGCATCGATATTTATTGAGAGCCAAAAAGTGGCAATAAGAAGGAGGACTGTAAGAGTAAAAGCTTAAACAAAAATGATTTAATCACAAAGCTATAAGGCACCATTGTAAGTACAAAACTGATATTCCCTTTGATAATGGAATTAAATAGATCTGCCTTTTTGCATTGTTGCATATTATTATTACCTATGCTAACTTACGCACTTGCTACCACTACGGCTACTACCTACTACTAATGAGCAGCAACATGAGCATGTGTTCTTGCAGACATTTGTACGTGCTTTTAATAAAAAGTGATCTTTCATTACATCAGTCAGGAGGTACCTACTACTACCCAGATACATATATATTCAATCTTAACAAGTACTTACTTTAAGTCCCCAAAAAAGTAATATGAAATATGAAAACTCATAATAATAATAATATCATATATCATATCACCACAATGATACTCTTGCAATACATCTTGTAGGATTTTTTTTTCAGAAGACAAAGATTTTAATGTGTACACTTCATTTACCGAATCATTTCATTTTCAATATACAAACCCCTAGCACATACATTTTAGATTACATCTTGTTAACACGGATTATATCGTACGCATCAAAGGAAATGCCTTTTTAATTCCTTAAAGATTGAAACAAAAAGTGGCACAAACACAGGAACACACATACCTACATAATCTATTACGATATATCCTCTATTTAGAAGTACCAAAATATGGAAGTACAAAATTTTGTTATGCAATATTTATCTTGTACATAACCAAACAATACATTTATACTACTTACTTTTTGTATGTCTAGAATTTTTTTTCTAGTTCCGAAAAGAACTAGTAATAAAGTAGAAGACAGCAAAAAGCATGTTGTAGTGCATCTCAGATATTTATAAATAGGTTAAGAAGAAAAAAGAAAAAAAGAACAGAACAGTAATTTGTACTTTACTTTTAGGATGGATCAATGCATATTTGCTTGCATCGTGGTGATTACCTAGCAAATAAATGCACCCTATGAAAAAAAGTACTAATGAAAACTAGTTATCATTTTTCTTCATCTAGTGCAATTCCGTAATAAAATACATATGCACAGATAATAATTTTTGCTTATCTTCTAGCAGGCCATCGATGCATCCCATCATCATCTTTCTGTGATTTTATTATTCGATTGTGCTTCACCTACTTGACTCGCTCAGTATTTTTTTTTATTTCATTCAGAAAGATGGAGTAAAAAGTTATTATTACTAATATATCTGTGTATATATATTACGTGATAATAAAAAAAGGAACCCTTATGGTGGCGACATGCACTCTTTGAGTTTACCCAATGTAGTAATCACGTACTGTTATACTCAATTACGCATATTATTGACTATATATCAGCATTGTTTTACCATGTCATGTTATAATTTTTTTTAGAAAAAAATGGCACTGGTTTTTCGTGCAATACACAACAAAACTTACAGTATCATGTACTATTATTTAATACAATGACGGTAATATGCCGACTACAACTTCCACCTTACAAATTCATAGGTCAGTTTGACAGAAAAATGCAGGTAGTCTACTTGTACTTTTATTATTATTACTAGTACACTATTGTAGAAGAATCAGCAACTAGAGTAGTTAGATGCTATATTATGGATGATCAAACGGTACGGATCACTTGTCCACGATCCCACATGTGATGCCTTCATTAACATTAGGATCATTTATTTGCATATTATGTAATAGGCTATCCCTAGTGTTTTTTTTCTAACAGTCGATTACAATAATTTCATATCTGTACATTACATTGCAATACTTGTACATATGTCGCTGGCTAATCAACAGAAACCAGAGATCAGTTGAACACGGAGGAAGGTGGTAGAGTACATGTGGTAGTTAGTGATATATAGGTGATGATTTGAGGAATTTGGGTGAGAGGAAGCAGGAAAAATTATCACACATTCTGGGGACGTGATTATGTCAGTGATCTTTTTCTGGCATGTGCATATACCTACTTTTTACACTTTTTTTGCAGTCAATGATGCTAAAAAAATTGTATAGAGTATTAATTTTTTAGCTTGAAAAAAAGACCTGAATGTGTAATTCATTTTTTTAAGAAGCTGCATTACATTCTGATTACTATTGTATGTGAGGTGAGGTGAATGAGCAAGCACCCATCGTTTAATTTTGAAGAAATAAATATAAAAAATATATATAGTTAATGATAGCAATTTTGAGTACTGTGCGAGGAGCATGAAACTTATCATTGGAGATTCATTTTACTTCCCCATATTACTTTTATTGTTACTCCTTTTTATGATTTATTTATTTCTGTATTAATTAGATGTTCGTTTTAATAAGCTTATGTAATAATAAAGTGTAGCAGAAACGCTGTTGATTGCTGACTTTTTGAACTTTGCAGACTTATCGTGCTATTTTTTCAGTTGATATCCTGTCATCCTTCGCACTGCTAAATAATTGTCATTTTTTTTGTGACAAAGTTTCTTGTAGTTCCGATTTTTTCCCTATATTTTTGCCGGAATCGCTTAAACTATAACTGGTGGAAAAATGTGCCATTTCGTGACAGTCATATTTGAGGTAGACGAGGTAGAATAGGAAAAGTCATTTTCAAATTTGAGATTAAATTAGTGGCGTGGTGGTGAGTTTATGGTTTCTGTTAGAACTGTTAGAAGATATGTTCCATTTTTTTGCAAACGTGAGCATTATATAAAAAAAGTATAGTTCATTATTTTATTTTTTTACTAAACGCTGCCATATTATCGAGACCGGTTTGCTCTTCATTATATTTTTTATTTATTCCGAATTGGCCAATCTTTACAACTGTCTGTGAATCCTTAATAATATTATAATGTGGTATACAATGCATTTTGAATATTGATTTACTCTTCCGCTATTTCAAATTGCGTAGTCGAACAAATATTATCATTTAAAGAACATTAGAGCCATATGAGCATGTATAGACTATATAGACAATTCACCGACACAAATTTGTTAAAATCATAAAATGCATTTTGACTTTGATTAACTTTACACATCTAGTACAACAATTAGCCAGCAGAGCTTTGTGTATATTGTACCTTTATTGTGCAAGTGAACAGGTTTTGGTTTCGACTAGGAATTCTAAAATGATATTTAGAACACAAATTTAACTAACCAACATGAAATGCAGCAGCGACAGCAGCAGCGCCCGTGTCATTTTGACTTTGACATACTTTATACATTTTATTTTAAGCAGAAACAGACGCGTAATCACATTGTACAGTATAGTGTATTAATAGTTGACAACTAGTTTACATAAACTTTTCACAAGATTGTCCATTAAAAAAATGTCATCCATTGACTTTTGCCACAAGGTAGGAAGACGAACACCACACCATGATGTTGCAGTACAACTATTATGTTCGGTTATTTTTTTTTTAGAATATTTATGACTCCATTATCAACATATTTCTTTTTGCTTTACAAGTCCATCAAACCTAAATATTTATGTAATGTTACTAGCTACAAAAATGTCCTTATCTTGTTATCACCAACAAAAAAAATAGCTGCAGCAGCTCAGCAGCAGATTAATCAGTAGTAAACAAAAGATTTATAAAGTTTAAGCTACTTGTTAACTTTAAATATATATACTGTATATGTATATGGTACGCACAGTTATAATAATAATTAAGATTGACCATCTTTTGGTCAACTTTAAAATGCTAAGAGGAAAAAGAACCAGTTGTATCAGTAGCAATCAGTATTCTACAAAAAATGTATGAATGAACTATTTGGAGGTGCCTCATCAAAACTCTCAGGGAGTCTCTAAATTCATAGGTTGGGTAGGAATGAAATCGAAACCAAACCAGAAACGCACAATGCGTGCCTGTCTGTCTGTCAGTTGCGTATGCATGCATGTTTGTTGTAAAAGAAGAAGGCGTTTGTTATTATTTGCATGCCTGTGGGTTGCAAAATTTTTCGCAGATATTATTATTATATCGTATACTTGAGGATACAAATGATAATTGACTGTGTAATTGTAAATTGTAATTAATGCTAGCCGAAAACGATAGTCTTTAAGAAAGCATGTCATAATTTGTATTTACATGCAATCTTTCCTCCTTTTCCTAGAGAGTCTGATCAATGATGTAATAACAGGGCCAACTTGCCCAGTAGGTTATTTAGTGAGGAAGTTTATCATGTTGTTGGACAGCATCACGTATAAAAAATTTAAAAAATGACCATTCATTATAATACGTTTAAACTGTATAGTTTCCACTCAGCCAAAATCACGTCCCATTGCTGAAAAGCTGTCTACCTACACAAGAAATGGGGTTGGAGTTGGAGGGTTGGTTGGTGGATGGGAAGAGTTCCCAACGAAAGATCGCTGGAAGCAAAACATACTTTTAAAAATATATTTACCAAGTTTATTTTGACATTGTGTGATAATTTTACAGAGTAAATTTAAATAAATTTGAAAGTAAATTTTATTACTGCACAGCAAACCGTGTAACAGCTTTAACTTTCTGTGTGTTTTCCTTGGTCAGTTCTTAAAACTTTCAAATACATCAAAGTTGTTATAATAATTACCTGATACACTTATTCTCAATGCGTTACATAAAACTTAACCTTTAATCTACTGCTAACTCGTTATTACAATTTTTACAGCTTTTCATATCTTGATTCTACCGACCAGATACTTACTAATATCACTTTTAAATTAAAAGTTTTAATTTCCTTTCAGAATTTACTATCAGAAAAGAGTTGATATATTCAAAACCTTTTATTGGCGATAAATTCTTTGAAATCGGTGGAATGAAACTATCACTGCTCATAATTGATGTGTGAAATCGTAATATCACTTGAAGCGAAACGTATAAACCTGTATAAACAGTCAATGTCGTCCATCCGAAAATAATTATTACTTGTTTGGAATAGTATTATGTATCGTATACCGGTATACCCTATCATCATTATTCAGAATATGTTAGTTAAAAGCAAAGTATTATTTTAATAATGTAGTAAAATGTTGGCACCACCATGCTGAAATTCTCTCTGTATAAATGATAAGCAATAGTAACAATATCTGAACCTAAAAGATAACGTTAACTTTGTTCAGCAAAAAAAACTCAAAACAGTACATTAAATGAGCTAATGAGAATAACTAATGCACATAACTAATCGACGTTTGAATATTTAAACGAATGACGAAAATCTAACCTGCCAAACATATTTTTTATTTCAATTTTAAATGACTTTTTAAACTTTCTGTAAAAATTGTCACTATTTTCTTGCTGTCCCCTTTAAAGACGCTTGTTCCTTCATCTCCCTCAGTTGTACACTTGCTTTGTTTGTTAAAGCATATACCTAAGAATAATAATAATAATAAGCTAGGCGGCGGATAGATGGACACGTAATGCACACATTTTACTGCGACGTTTGACAAATTACTACGTAAGAAGCATTTATGTGTAGTTTGTGTATAATAGTTTATTTTGAACTTACTAGTCATCTTATGTAAAATTATAGTTTTTAGTGTATTAAAAACCAATAATAACAGTAATGATACTCTTCTAATTTTATCGCATCATCGTTTTAAAGTTTTGTAACACTTGAATCCTTTTTAGTGCGTATCAATAGGTTTTTCTTTACGGTAAACCAACAAGTTTTTGTCTTGTGAATTGAGCCGAGCGTTTATAAAACAATATTAAAGTTAAAGGGAGTGGTTAATGGTAAAAAGTGCAACAAAACCTCACATTAGTAAAAAACCACAAAAATTACCATCAGCCAGTTGCGATTTTTATCTTTGGATTTACACCTTCATTACACGTGTTTTACTGCTAATTTCTTGTTTTTTTTGTACAAAGTAATTTTCGTTCCTAAAAGTATTTACTTGATAATGTGATAACACCTATTGTCAGAAAACTATTGTAAACAAGTTGCTGAAAATGTAAATAAAATTATGTACAAAAATAAAATGCATTTACTACTTTTTTTAAAACAAATTCTTGGCATCATGCATAAATACATGTCTTCAATTCAGTAACAGATATCTTCTAAGTTATTTTATTTTTCCTGCAATAAAATTTATACTTTGGCATAATTTTTTTACAAATTGGTTAAAGTTATTTTTGTGAAGAATCATCCGTCATCTAAACAAATCTTACCAGTTTAGCGGAAATATTAATTGTAGGCTTGTTTCATATACTGATCACTGGTGATTGTGGGACAAACAGACAAACAGCTTATTATTGAAAATTTTTACTGAGATTAGTAAAGAAAAAAAATTGATACATATTAATTCGCTTATTTAGTATAAAGCTGTTCAAAAAGTAAACATGGCATATCAATCATATTTTGGGTAGGTAATTAGGTACCTCCTACTTTTCTGAAAGATGTGAGCGAATTTGCTCTAAAAATGGAAGCCAGTCAGGCGTAAATTTGTTACAGTGCAATTAATGAATGAGATGCATTTAGAACGTCCGGAAGCAAAACCGTAAAAAAATTATATTTCATCATATATACCAGAAACTTTTGGTTTATTGCAAAAATAGATACAGAATTGAAGATAAGCAAACATTGTAAACCCAAAGTAATTTGAAGAATTGTAACAAAGTAAATTATATCAGATGTGGTATAATTTAATAATAGGTTAGTTAGTACATAATAAATAGGTACGTGCATGAACCCGTGATTGCAGAAGTGTTATTGCAAGAATGATCAATGCAACGCCGGTGCCGCTCTTCATAGTGTAAAAAATAAAAAAAAACGTTCATTCACTAATATTTCTATACTTTTAATAATGTCAAATTTTTATTTTGAATTAATTATTAACATACTAGCTGATGAAATAAAAATGTCTCAAGTCTACGTAGAAACTCTAGTAAACTATAAACGTAAATGAAAAAAATGTAACACAACCGGTTCCGTCACCCTATTGACTTCCTCTTGTGGGTGACAGTGCATTATGAACCGAAGCGTTAACAACGACAGAACAAAGACTTTATCAATGGATTGGTTGCAGAATGAAAAAAACTATATCAATTATCATTGTCACTGTCAAAACCATCTCTGCGTACGGTTCCTGACCTGCGATTGTCCACGGAAAACTCGTTCGAGCGGAAGTAGATTACAAAATAAATTTCACATAATTCACAACTGATTGTCAGTCAGATTCTCTATGTGTCTGCTCACTGGCAAATAATTCTACACCAAGTTAAGCCTACGTCGTCGCCACGTCGTATAAATCTGCTTTGATTATAGACTACTTTTCGTTTCTACTAGAATTTTGATTTAAAAACCTATTTTAAGTACAGTGATTAAACACGATTTATTGCTCTCATTTACGCAATGCACTGATTAAAAGTAAATCCATTTGTTAGTTTTCATCACTTTTGTCCTGTCGGTGTTAATCGTTTTGTTGAGTTCGTCTCAAAATAATCTTTGTGCATTACGCTTTAATTTATAAAGTAACTGTATTTTTTGCTTATGCTTCTTGCCTAAAATTTGCAAAAAATTTACATTACTCTTTCCTGTCTACTTAAACGGAAACGATTGTTAAGTCGGTTTGTGGGAACAATTTGTTGATAAATATATATATAATTGTGCTTCATTTATTTGCCAAGTCATTATGTTAACACGTAGAGCACGTGTGTATCACAAAGTACATATTATTATACAAATACATGAAACATTTTATGCGTGCTAATCAATTGCAATAACAGTATATTTTGGCAATCAGCGAATTACTATCGTGTTAGTTTTATCGTTTAGAGTGTTTTATATAGAAATCAAGTGCTGAGTCTAACAAAGCAAATAAGGAGTAGTAAACCAATCATATTTGGTTTAGTTAGATCGCAGATGCACTTAATCGATAATGAGAGGAGGCTTAACGAATGTAAAAAACCGATAAAATAAAAAGACGCAAAAATGTTAGTACCTATGTTCAAATGTAACGAAACGTGTAAATACTAAAATTGCACGTTTACACGTGGTTTTGGTGAAGTACTACTAACAATATAAGTTCCTGATTATGACCGGTAAAGAATTTATAATGGTTCAAAGGCATACTAAACTTCTTTGTTTTATCAGGAAGTCTGCTCATAAACGTGTTGACCGATTGAGCGTGTATCTCTTAAATATTAATTTGTGCTTTATTAAAAGTTTGAATAGCAGATTGTAGATTAAAAATCATTTCATATAGCAAATTTTTTTTAACATGATATTTTTTGCCATTATTAATGGCAAATTTATGGTTAAACCACAGTCACAGAGATTTACATTTATGCCTTTTTTAAATCTTACATGAAACAAGAATTTAAAATGGTGCGATAAATCATGTTGACATATCTTCCAGAATTTCCATTTTGACCTTTAGGAACAAACTTCCGTCAAATAAGTAGCTTCGAACTTGGTCTAGAATGTTGCTATCTCTGTACAAACTATTAAACTGAAATGGAAACACATTTTCCAGCGACCGATTTTCATTTAGACCTTCCTTATAACCGTGATTTAGGGCTGTAAATTATAAAAACTAAATTTTAGTACTTGTTCCAATATTTAAAATATGAGATTCAATGTTAAAATTTGTTTTACTTCGAAAATCAGTCTCCTTATCCGAATGAGGGGTTCCGTCATCCCTTTCCAAAATACAGGCATCAATTTGATAAAATATGATTTTGTTTTCAGGGGAAAGCTGAAGCACTCTTATTGCAGGAATATGCAAAGTTCCCATTTCTTCCACATCAAACATCACCTTCCAGCGAGACCGACGGGGCAAATGCCTTTCCATTGTTCCCAGCTTTCCCATTTCAAATTCAAAATTCATGGCTCGTTCAACTCTGTTTGTGAGCACTGTATTGAAATCTTTTATTTGCCACAGCATTGTCTTGACCTCTCTTACTGGCTGCAGTACAAAAATATGAAAATGAATGTCAATCATAATTTTATCTTCTTTTGGTAGAACTAAACAAATACGCTTTAAAAAAATTACCTTTGAGACAAAAACTTCGTCGTATGTACAAACTGAAGAAACATTGGAACTATTTGAATCAAGTTGTATTGGATCTGCTGCAACATTTCTTTGCACACCACTTGCACCATTGTTGCTGGTATTGGTTGTGCTTCGATGCACATTAAAATCTCTCGAGTTGTCATTTAAGGAATTTTGTGACGGTAATGATTGTCGACCAAACATACTTGATGGAGCCGGCATATCCAAATAATTTAATACACAAAAATAATAAATATAAAAAAATAAATAAAATATATAGAAGTAATGAATGTAATTTTATTTCATTTTGAAAACTTTAGAAAAGCTTCTACTTGGCACATTTCATAGACTGGCAGCTAAAACTGGAATGATTTGAATTTGCAAAACCTTTTCAGCAGAAAAGTTCAAAGCTTGTTCATGGCTGATAGAATACAGTCAATAACCGTGTAGCTGGTGTTAATAACCCAGTGAAAAATGTAAACATGTGTAGCACGAAGAACTTTGTTTATATGTAACTTTATAACATTTTGTGCATAAGCTAGGCTATTATAACCAATCTAGGCATATCCAATATATATATTATATACCTACCTGTAGAAAATCTTTTACAATTGCCAATTACTATATCATAATACAATCAACCCCTAAAACCTGAAATTGGTGAGCTTGTTGTTGTTCTCGTTGATGTCACTTTCGGTCATTACTCATTACTTTATAGCTTATGCTAAATAATACTTTGTATGTATATGAAGATGAAAAAAAGAAGAT
>JAHZMT010001445.1:0-11974 GCA_027743785.1 Sinhomidia bicolor
GGTACTCTGCTCGAGAATATTCACCAATCACCAGTAGTGCAGACAAGGTCATTTTCCCTAACTTTGAAAAGTTGGTGGGTCCTCACATTAGTATGCAAACAAAGTTATATAATGTGAGACAATCTCTTCTTTGTATTTTTATTACATAATTTACCTAATCCACTATACTCAGGGATATAAGCTATATATGGTAGGTAGGTAATTAAACCCATTTATTTTATGCTACCATTTTTATTATCTGCTTTTAGACGTCTGAGCCTTTTACACTAGAGAAATTACGTCACGTTCAGAAAATCAGACATTCCATCTTTTTGCAGGCATGCATGTATTTTTCTCAACCTTTTTCCCTATCTTGAAAAAAATCGCCTGGAAAATTACCTCGCTTATTAATATAAATTGCTACAATTAGAGGTAGACATGGTCTTTACCTATATAGCTATACTACATACAAACATGCCTTCATTTGCACTTTTCAACGCATTTTATTAGGGAAACAGAGCAGCAGTAAAAAACACAGTTTATTTTACCTTCTGCTGACTTGCAAAAAAACAGGGAAAAATGCCATTATATTGCGTAAAAAGCAGATGAAAATTAAGCCCCCAGGGAGTCCACAACAGAGTTGTCTGTTAAAAAAAAGTATTTCTTTCTTTTCTCCGTGGCCCTATTTCAATTCAGTCTCCTCAATGAACTGACTTCTCATGGTGTGTGGTATGATGGTATGTTTTTTTTCTTCTCTCTGTGTCCACTATTACCATATGATCGTCATCATCAGTAGTGAATGTATATTTTGCAGTACTTTTCCATTTTTTTCTTCTTCTGATCTCTACCATTTTATTCCCTGTTGTCAGTATAATATATGCTTGTTATAATAATATACAGCATTACATTTCCATTTTTGAGCCAAGTCCAAGGGGGAAGCAAGCATGCCTAATTTTAGAAAATACACGCCAATAATTCTATACCATGAGGCTAATATCATCATCGTCGTCTCAAGAAGACATGGGCAGAGCGAGCGGTAGTAAAGTTTTCTCTTTTCCAAGAAAGCAAGCAAACACATCTGCCTAAACTCTTTGCGCTGCCCTGCTTTGTTGCGTGTGTGTGTTTCTTTGTACGAAAGAGAGAGACTTTTCTCGTGTCCATTTGTCAAAACTAAATTTGCAACAGCTGGAATTTTATTCGGTAGATATATATTTTTATTTTTTGAGAAAATGGAATTAGCAGAGTAATGGCAAAGTGGTGTTATGTGCTACATTGCTGTGCTTGTGCTGCGTCGCTCTGACTTTGAGTAGGCTTGTGAAAGAAAAGAAGAAAGGAATAACAAGTTCAGGAAAATCACACTTTGTAAAAAAAGTGGAAGAAGCAGAGAATAATGTGTGCACATTGCGTGGTGGTGGTGGAAAAGATGTTTCCTGCTGGTGCTGCTGGTCCTACCGTCATTCCGCCACCTACCAGGATAATAAATCTGTCAAACCATCTCAGTAAACTCATACGTCTTACAGTTAAGTACAGAATCTATCAGCACAACAACATGACAAGGTGTCCTTCCAATGTGGTGATTGAGTTTAAGAAAAACAAATGTTTAAAATGTCTACTGCTTTTGCAATCTAAACTCTAAACTAAATCGTTTGCAAATAAACTATATTGTAACTGGGCTGCCTCTCTGGAAATTTACCTTGTCAGCAAGATAAAAGCTAGAGAAAGAACAAGAAAAGGAAACAGCATACGCAGCAGTTGCGTTAATAAATCTTGAATGAAAAATTGAGACGTTTTTTTATTTCCTGTCTTCTCAAACCTGTAAATATTCATTTAGTGCAATGTCTGAATTTAAGCAAATCATACTACACTGTTCTCGCTCGTTTTTATATCCATATTGCCAATTTGCAAAAAAATTATAATTGCAAGACACGCAAGTGTGAGTCTCAGCCTTGAAAAAGTATCTAGCATATTAATTTTGATGCATGTAAAAAATAACTTTACACATAAAGTATCATTTGAATTTGTAATTTAAAAAAGTGTTATGACAAAACTCAATTTAAACCTGTAAATATTCATTTAGTGCAATGTCTGAACTTAAGCAAATCATACTACACTGTTCTCGCTCGTTTTTATATCCATATTGCCAATTTGCAAAAAAAAAAATTATAATTGCAAGACAAGCAAGTGTGAGTCTCAGCCTTGAAAGTGTATCTAGCATATTAATTTTGATGCATGTAAAAAATAACTTTACACATAAAGTATCATTTGAATTTGTAATTTTAAAAAATGTTATGACAAAACTCAATTTGCATTTTTTTCCTTTTTGCAAATTGCTTAGATTGGAGAATAAATAATAATTGTCGAAAATGTAAACCATGAGTCATATGGCGTTTCTTTTTAAAAAAAAGAAAATTGTTTACATGTGAAAGCAGTTGCGCAAGTTTCGCTTATCTTTAAAGTTTACAATTTAAAAAAACCCATGGGGAGTATTGATACTGGTGTTAAAAATCTAGTATGCATATGAATTTTTTTGGAACTAGCGAAAAAACGGTTCCCCTGGGATGAGACGCAATACCGGGTCAAAGAGTGTACACAAATGCGCATGAAATATTAACTTCCTAAAAATTCGCTCAAGTTGATTCGCCTTGCGAATTCTATCTGAAAATCCAGAACTTTCCAGTTTAGCAGATAGACTTATTGTGCATACTTGCCTTGCCATATGAATTTTATCGACTGCACACAGAATCCCTACAAATCAAATTACAAATTACAGAACAAGACACGGCCTTCCTCTTGAGCAATTAATCTCACCCTTTGTGTCATTCCTATTCTATGACTTTTCCTTGGTNATTACAAATTACAGAACAAGACACGGCCTTCCTCTTGAGCAATTAATCTCACCCTTTGTGTCATTCCTATTCTATGACTTTTCCTTGGTGTTAAGTCGAGAGAGAATGAAAGCAGAGCAGCAGTAGTCATGGTAGTAGTGTAGTAAATGATACGCGAAAAAATAATGACTTTAATAACGTCACACTTACACCACCCCTCATAAATACACAGTGTCAAACTTTAGTGCACTAGTTCGGTCTACATTATCCTAAACCCTGATTTCACAACTACTATACTTTCTCCAGCTTTCTTTTCTTATACCTTTTATCCTTCGTTACCGAGTCAAGTCATCATGAAGTTAAAATATTGTAGCATTTTCTCGCATACTTTTAACTTCAAACTTTTGCCAAAAACTCTGCAAAGCTTTTAAAGCTTATGCTATGCTGCTACTACGGAAGAAATCTTGGGAAATTTTGCAAGTTTTTTTATATAAACGAATTTTTTTACAGAAATTAATAAAATTTAAAACAAAATGTAGGGAAAGTCACGTTGTTTCAGCGGAACACACTTCCTATTTAACAATTCAATCTCACCAAGTGCTTAGTAATTAATGCTCATCGTTATTTTAAAAACTTAAACGTGGGATCATTAACTCTCCATTTTTTTCTCTTTGGCAACTCATCATCTTTAAAAAGCAAATTATATATCGCGTAATGATTTCAACATTTCCGTACGAAAAAAAATGCTGCAATACCTCTACTGCTTCGCTTGCTATGAAATGTGTACGTGACATGAAAATTGTGAAGGTACGTCAGTCAAATAGGTATAACCAGTCCATTGTGAAAACAGCACAGTCTCCAAGGACAACGAGCTAAAATTATGTTCTGACAGTTGTGTAACTATGCACGTTGGCAGTATGTATGTATGTATGTACAAAAAAGTAAGAAAAATGACTCAAAATGCTATTTTGTACATGGTTAAATCCACAGATCTGAAAATCGGCAAGATGAGATGCGTCCCTCCCTCTGTCCCTACTTGTGAGAAATTCCGAAATTCTAGCCGTTTTCTTGTTCCCTTCTTCTAATATTAATGCTCGTCCACGCAAACACAAAATACAAAGATGGACGGATGAAAATGGAAAGATGATCATGGTGCTGACGATGATGATGATAACCTATTTTCTTTGGGTTACTCAACTGAATTGAATATCAAGTCATTATTATTGGCATGATGATGATGGTGATGGTGATGGGGATAATGTGATTTGCCAGTGACGCGCGGCTGCTGGTGTGTGTGTGGTGTTATGCTGCTGCCACTACTGCCGAGCTTCAATGGGAATTGTTTTGTGTAATGTAATGTGCTTGCGTGTGATACATCGTCACCGCCAAACAAAAACGTATGGCGATGGTGGGGATATTTCCGCAGCAGCAGCGTAAAAGAAAAAGAGGGAAGGAAGAAAAGATGCCAAAACCAGAGAAGAGCCATGACACACACACACATTTACAAACATTTGCGAACAAGTAAAGTTAGCATGGTAACTGTTGTAGTAGAAGATGCAAGCAAGAAGCAAAAGTGTCATTATAATGTCTTATTGCTGGATTTCTTTTTTCTATTGATATCACAGCAGGAAAAAAATACAATGCTGGGGGATGAGAAAAACGAGATGAAAATGTCGATGGTACAGAAGATATAAAAAGAAAACAAAGTATGCCATAGAAAACATCTGTCGTAATAACAGCAGAGCAGAGAGTAGCGAGTAGAGTTACGTTTTTACTCTGGCAGAAAAAAAATGAACGGAATGTTTGATCCTTTTTTACTGCTGTTGGTATTGATGAAAATGATGATGATGATGACGAAGACGACGACGGAGACAAGACAACATACCAGTGAAAGTGAGATTGCTTTTCAAACAAACGAAAACAAGTCATGGCAAAGTAAAACTGTTATTATTAGATAGGTATGCAGCTTTATAGATGGATTTAATATTGCCTTACTTTTTTTCAAACATTTTTTTATAGTCGAAAATAGCAGCATCCTTTTGTTCTTCAAACTGAATTGAGTGTAATATATTATTAGTATTCAAAAATGAAATTGGCTGCATTTTTCACAGGAAATTATCATTTACTGCTTTGCAAACAATGTTTATAGGTTCTTCTTCTACAATATTGCTACCCTTGGGCGTTTACGTATATAGGTGGTATGCATACGGAGAATCATCTTCATATATTTTGTTTTATGAAGAGAGACAGACAGAGAGAGAGAGAGAGAGGTAAATATTGGAAGGGAAAGGCCTTGAGCTGACAGATATCTCTGAACATTCTCTACGTGTTCATCTTTGTGACGGGTGCAATTTATAATTCATGGTTGTAATCTAACACACCATCCCAAAATTTAACATAAAGGAAACTCTGCATCAATTATCCAAAATGTTCTCTGTAGGAAGTATATGTGTGTACACTTCAACTTGTCATTCTATGATGATGCTCTCTTCGCTTTTTCACATGACATGAAATATTATTATAGTCTTTTCATGAAATTTCACTTTGTTTTTATTCAGCTAACGACAGTAATGGATAGGTATATGCTGTATAGTATTTGTAATGTCAACTCTCTCTCTCTCTCTCTTTTCATTTTTTTCAGTTTGCTCACGCCAAGCCAAGCTATTCACTGATGACGATGATGACTTGACCATATCAAGATAAAGCATGTTGAGATAGGATAAGATCGCAACTATTCGCAACAGAATTGCGTAATATTTTAAAGATGACAAGGCAAAAATAAATCGGTTTTACCTTTGTCGTCAGTTTTTATATCGTCAGCCAACAGAGAAAAGAAATAAAGGAAATCAGAAAAGCCTAAAGTATTATAAATCTGCACAACAACATCCACACTCATGCCTGTGTACAATATAGTGCCAAAATATCATCATAAAATCTGAAGACATTCTTTTTTTTAAAAAAAGTGGCTGCAGTGGTGTTGTTTTCTTGTCACATTATTATTACATGCCTAAATAAAAACAGTAACATGCTGTACATTTTTATAACAGATAAGCCTATATACTAGCAGCAGCAAGGTCAAGGTTTACAGCAGGATTGATATTTTTACTGTGATTTTTATGGGAGTATCATCACTAAAGACAAGTTACGATGATAGAAAAAGAGCTATTTATAAGATGCAAGATAACCTTTACATATTATCAAGGAGATAAGATGATGTGCAGTACAACAACAACAACGCAAAAAACAAAAAAGAGTCCTGGGGCAACGTGAGAATTTTTTCTCATTTCCTTTTTATGCTTGCCTGACTTGCTGCTGATGATGATGACATGAATGCTTGCATGCATGTGTATCCTTTCCTTTTTGAAGACCTTTGTGATTTATCGTAGTCGTGTAGATTAGCCCATAAAGTAAATATTTAACACATTTTTTAAATCTTGAAGATAGCACACACAATACATGGCTGGCAGACATGAAAAAGATGATGATGACATGACGTGTGCAAAAAGTCAAACAACAAGGAGCAAGGAGCATGTATCTACATATTATTTACATGTTAATAAAGTAAGGAAATGAGTAGTAGCAGCAGCAGCAGTAGTAGTAATAGTAGAACTACGTGTGAAAGATAAGTTAATGTTTAAATGTACCCACTTGACCTGCACCTGTCCAACTCTCGGCTTATATCTTTTTGGGAGATTTCCCAAATATTTGTGTTACGCTTAACGCTTGCCTGAAAGAAAATAGCAACGGATAATGTACATGCACATGCCAATATAATTTCATCATGTCAAAACTCAACTCTCACCACCACGACTATCGGTGAACGCCAACCACCACCACCATCACGCACAAAAGCACCAAAAAACTATTCATCTATTCAGCAGTGCAATGCAGGGCCTAAAAAATATCATGTTGAGAGAAAACATTATAAAGTGATTTTGTAGCTTTATCTTTTCATCGGTTCTCCTTCCTCCTATCTGCAAGTAGTCCGCAAACTACATGGGCGCTGCTCAGCAACCTAGCTCAGTAGAACAAAAAAGTTCTTTCAAAAACAAAAACAACTACAGTCTTTTAGTAGTATTTGCCTACAAATTCCGAAAACTACACGTTGAACAAAAACATTTACTCTTTGAAAAGACGACACAACGTCCGGCGTCCGTTCAGTTAATCAATCATCATGTTTTCTCTTTGTTTCTTTCAACATTTATTTTTTTATTCCAATTTCTTCCTCTAAATTAATGTACAAAAAAAGATTGATGAGGAGCCAAATGTATGAATGAACATTTTAGTTAATGGACCCATAATATCATCACCACCATCATCATCACTAGTATCAGTTTTTAGAAAAAAGACAGGAAACTTGCTATCCGGTTTCACTGATACAAAAAAAAAACGTTTTACCTTAATCAAAAATTTGATAGCGTGTTTGTAATATGTAAATATGCGTATATGTAGAAAGTAGTATTACCTATGTATGTATATTTGTTCATTAGTAGATTAAAATCTTACTTGGCTGATATCAATTTAAACGTTTTACCGTAATCAAAAATTTGATAGCGTGTTTGTAATATGTAAATATGCGTATATGTAGAAAGTAGTATTACCTATGTATGTATATTTGTTCATTAGTAGATTAAAATCTTACTTGGCTAATATCAATTTAAAACCATTTTTTTGGAACTGCCTTTAATATCTAAAATTGATTTCAGCTTACAGCTAACCGCAGAGATATTATTTCGTTTCTGGAATTTAAAAAAAGTAACTAAACAAAAGTGTAGATAGAATTCACTTGAAAAGTGAACGGAAATCTTTAAGCCATTATCCACATCCTGAAGTAGAGTCAAGTCTCCCATTCACACAAAAAGCAACATACACACACACACACACACACACAATGAAGTCAATTCACTGACCATACCTGAAATTGATTATTATACGTGGATGAGTTTTCTAGTTAATCTGTAGTAGTAGTAACCGAGCCTGAACAGGATATTACTTCAGGTAGGCAATATCATGCTGTGCGGATAAATGGATGAGTGAACATGGTTAAATAAAGTATCAAGTTTCAATTCAACAAAATGATCAATCATGTCCAGCCGAATGCTTACAAAATACGTATTTCAACATCAGGCCATCTGCATTACTTGAAAATTTTTGCTAAAACATATCTCCTGTCCAGTGAATACATCAAGACAGTATTTTTCCGCGATTTCTTAATAAAAATGTAAAAAAAATGTATAAAAATTTTTTTGCACGTTCACTCTCCAGGATTATACAGCAACGACCGTGTGCAGTGCGGAAAAAAATGTTAAACATGTAGAAGGATGGTCTCATGTTAAAATGACACAATAATAAAGGATCACTCTCTGTGTAAGTAAGAGCAGCAATGCATTATCCAACTCCATTTTATAGATAAAATTTGTATATTTTATACTTTTTTTTGTAAAAAAAGTAAATACCACCGTCAACAAATGAAAGGCAAAAAATACAAGTTATATTTTCTCTTTTATTTTGAACCCCATTTAATTCACCGCAAGATCAAATGATAATTGTGGTGGTCGTGGTGTTGGTCAATGGTCAGACCATTGACGATGATGATCATCATCATCATGAAGATTTTTTTAAGGTGTGGTAAACGCTATTTATGTTATGGTTACATTAGTTACTTGGAAGAAAACCGGCAAACAAATCTTTCGTCATTGCTATCCTCATATCAGCCTCATTAAATAATAGCAAGTTAAGTCATAAAAAGATCAAGTCTAGTAGGCTTCGATTAAGATAAACATTGTACACAAATCCAGGGTTTGCCGACAAGCAAGTCTTTTTTTTATTTAAGTTTAAGTAATAAAAGAATGATGATGTGCGGATGGAGACGAAGATGCATGGGTATACAATAAAAATATGTATGTTATGCAACCAACTTGTAAATTTTGTTCAGTCGGACGAGAAGCAATAAAGTAAGAAAACGTGCAGCGTGTGTGTGCAAGGTGTTGCTGCTGCTGCTGCTGGTCGACCAAGGACGCGTGCAAAGTTGATTAATAAAAATGGTAATATTTGTTTGTTAACATCCTTTGGTAGATAAGAAAAGAATAGGAGTACACACACACAATACAAAGCGATGGATTTCATGGAACACAGGATTTCAACTTGAATTTTCTAACAATGAGAAAAACTGACGTTTTATGTGGGTAATTTTTTTTGCATGGTTATAATAATACAATAAGAAGGGGAAATTACTTACGTGCAAAAGTAAAAGTTTGCAATATCCAAATCCACCCAGAACAACTTTTACTAAAAAAAATTTTGAATTTTTTTCACTGGATCTAATTATATGCTCTTTATTGTATTAAAATATGCACTGCTCACGGAATTCACTTTTGGAGGCTTAATGTAAAAAATATGATAAATACATTTGGTAGTAGAATAATAAGTAAATTGAAAACTTTATTGACTTTTTATTCTCCTTTATTCACACAGGGAAATTAGTATTCGATTCTCAACGGTTTATATATCTTTTCACCATAATTTGTGGTACATCTTCTTTTACACTACAGAAAACATACGATAGAACAAAAGAAGTTAAAATTATTATTTTTCTCTACTTTACAAATATTCAGTTTGTTTTAATTTTTCACGAGTCTGTCACATTCACAATCTTTCTTGACAACCTTTCTCAAAGCAGCCCGGGTAATAAATATTTTTTTATTTATCAGTTTTCTTTCTGTGCGGTGGTAGTATCAATAATATCTTCCTTTGCGAGGTTTTAGCAGGTGCATAATTATTATTAATAATAATATTATAGCTTCATGCACGATATATACCCACCACCAGAATCACCACTAAAACTGACACTATATTGCCATGACTGTTGTAGTAATGATGAACGAGAGTTATAATAAAATGTGTAGTGCTGTCCTGGAGAAGAAACTAGCATGATGCTCCTCTCTCGGTTTCTCGCATACAACTCACAAGCGTGCTTCATACACACCACCGTTTTTTCCTTCGTTCCTCTTTTCTCTAGCCTATCTTCTTACTTACTACTACTACAACTACTATACTGACTGACTACTACTACTACTACTACATTTACCACCACAACAGTTCCAATGTTCCAATAACAACAAGAGCGAAAAAAGTTGTATGCTTCCACCAACAAATATTTTGAAGCAACCTACCATGACTCTATTATTATTACCCATCTTATTTTTTTTCTTTTCAACAACCTTGCTTTACCAAATTGTACATTCTTGTTTTTTTCTAACTTTCAGTAGCATACTATTTTTTAGAGAGTAATATACACATACCTTAACAGATATTTTGTTACCCTGTTGCTGGATTGCTGCACAAAAAAGTGCGGTCCTAATATATATATAAAAGTTTTCAAACAAAACAGACTGCAGCACATTGCCGAAAAGTAAAAAGTAGTAGCAGTAGTAGAATAAGTGCAGTCTGCAAAAAAAAACTTTGTTATTGAGAAGCGCATCAGGGTTTGCGACTATTAAACTGAAAGGGTTTGTGATAAAAAGCGCCAGTTGCTGTTTCTCTACCTCTTTAAAAATGAAATTAAAACTTAACTATTTTTTTAAAGAGAGAAATAATTTACATTTTTTGGTAGAAAGATGTTTACTTTTTAAAAACTTAAGAGTACAAATGTCTTTTAGTTATTTTTTTATAATTGTCAGTTCGTTTAAAAACAAAAGAGAACGAGACATTTTTGCAGGATAATACATTGTTTAAGTACCCACACAACCAGGTAGTCACAAGAGAATGATGATATACCCATGTACAAAATAAAATGGTATTATGCTATCAATTTATTATTAGCTAGTGTATAATTAATTACCAATAAGACTTGTATCTAGATAACTAATATCATAGTATTTCGAGTGAAAAATTAACATTTCGATAGTGACAGTATTTATATTTGTATATATCATTATTGTAGTGTCGATGCTTTTGTTCTTTGAAGAAAATATTCTTTTATTATATTTTTATTTCTAATATAAACTAAAGTAATCTTGATATTGCTAATATACCTAATATATACTTCCTTATGTCCCTTTACACTTATTAAATATAGATATTAAACTCTCGCGTGGTCGAAAAAAGTAGAATAATTGATACTTTGAAAAATGATGATTTATAATGATGATGATAAGGAATTTGATGTGTGCGTTGATGTGGTCAAAATTGCAACGATTTCGCTAAAAGGGCTGCAATGGTCTGGGTTTCATCTCCGTTAAAATTTGCGAGCTCCTTTAAAACCTTGACAATAAAAGAATCACGATGAGAAAAATCATTAAAAGTGTATAGATAAGCTATTAGTGAAAAGCTATAATTTCTACTAATAAAAAAGTGCACAAATGTGGTGTACTTGATCTCGTGAGAACCCCATTTTCATAATTTTTTGAATAGTTGCTTCACTAAAGTTGTGCGATGATTGTTGGGGGGTGGACGTTGAAGAGGTGGTAGATGATGATGTGCTCGTTTTAGCAGTTCCGTCGCTTAGCTCTACAAAAATAAAGTATTGAACATACATGCAGGTTTGGAAAAGGAACAAAAAAAGACAAAAAATTGTGAGTTAGTATAATAATATTGCAGCAGCGTGATAGCTTTAGAACGAGATGATGACATATGATGTGACTGTGACAAAATCAGTGAAAAACTAACGCAAACAACTCCAGTGATAATCCAAATAGAACTACGGTTTTAATGTGAAAATTGCTGTGTATAAAAAACTTAATAGGCTATTGATTTCCAAATCAATACTACTACTTCTACTTCTATTAACTCTTGGTCTCGTCTTAATCACAGTAAATTTTTTGTAGTACAAAAAATAACGTTTTTTTTGTATAAGAAAAATGTGTAGGTATAATATGAGATCTGCTGCAGATGGGTGATTTTTAAATGAGAGGAGATAATGCATTTTTTTCGTTCTTATTCCTTCTTAGGTCGCTTAGTTTGTGAGCTGGAGGAGGTATGACTAGGGGAAGACCCACCTTTATTTTTCCTCTGTTCCCGAACACTTTCTTCAATAGCCTTGGCTAAGCCAACGTCCTCCCCACCGAGGGACGACAAAGCCTCTTCGTGCTCCTTTACCGATTCTGACGAGTTGCGAGCGTAATCAGGAAGCTCAGCCTCGGGAAGGAATCGGGTTTCAGTCCCAGTAGTTC
>JAHZMT010001446.1:0-21167 GCA_027743785.1 Sinhomidia bicolor
GTTACCAATCTCTGACAGTCGTAATGTGTAAAGCATTTTCAGTGTTTTTTCTTCAATAATAATATTAAATGTGGCATTGATGATGGCATCATCATGGAACAGAATGACGATGTGTATATTTTGTTCCGTGTGTACATAACAATCATTTTTTTACATAATTTACATGTAATATTGTTGTTTACCAACTACCACTTGTGTGTAGCCTTGTCTGATATTTTTTCGCCTTTTTTATTATTATCTGTAGAATGATAAAGTATTTGCGTTGAGCTTCAAAAAACGGAGTACATGAAGTAATTCTTTCTATTTGGTAACATTAGGTTTGTCCAGTGGTGGTGGTAGTGGTAATGTGAATCACATTATGTGATCGATCATCTTCTCAAAGTTATATGTTGTGTTAGATATGTTATGCTACACGTTTATGTTTTAGCTTCATCATCATCGTAGGTTGAATTTTATTGTTGCGTGATGTTGCGTACTACTACAAACCTGCATGTCTGTGCTAGTCTACTATTGTGATGCAATAATGGTGTAGAAAAGAAAAATTACTGGCTAATTGAACAGGTGCATGTACATAGACATCATATCATACCTACACACGATAGCAGACATGGAAAGGTATTACTTACTAAAAATGACACGTCTGTAAATAAGGTGCATCGTAATTTCACGTAACAATGCTCACTACTACGTTCAAACTAACACGAGTAGTACCTGCTCCAAGTCCAGTCAAGCAATTGTTGCAGGTGCAGGTGGTTGTTGGTTTCAACCAAATGGACAAATTCATACATCCATTCGTTTTTAGTTTGTGGCATGCATGAAATGACTAACATGTACAAGTTTTGAGGTTCTTGGTAGAAAGGCGTACAAATCTATTACTGCTATAAAGGAAGTTAAGTTGTTGGCATTCGCAGTCAGCTTCACAGATTACACAGTACAGGCGCAGAGTGGTTGCATAAAAGACGCAATGTCTATGAAAGAAAACAACAATTTTATTAAGCTTTTCCAACATCTTACATAATCTTTCCTCATGAGTATTGCGTTTCGTTTTGATGCATGCAAGACTACTTGTTAGACCGGACCGGACATCAAATGAAAACAATGAACGATAGGCCTGCTAAAATTTTCGAAAACACACCAGTGTTACAATTAAAGGCTAATTTGCTTGTGCATTTGCATCGCTTGTATTTGCACCTTATTATGTGCATGTATAATTACTGAAAGGAAAAAGTAAATTAAAGCAGCAAAATACAATAGAGTATTTTATCCAGTAAATATAATGAATGTTTTATTTTACTATCAGTAAGTAAATATAGATTTACAAGAAAGCTACTTTACGTATTTAATTATATAGGTATTTATTATTATAAAGCTACTACACGGGACTCTCAGGAAAGACATTTAAAGACGTATGATGAAGCTAAAAATATTATGTTGTACTTGGAGTGTTTGTATGCATGATAAACTTCTATCACAATACACAAAGTATCACAAGCGAATTGTGCCTATATATTTCTAATTGCTATTATTCAGCCTTCTTTAGTTTCTCCTTTTGTATGGCGCAATTTCCCACCAATCGATTGAAATGATAAATGTAACCCAGTCCCACGACTCGTAATATTCCCATGAAGAGTGCCTAAAATGACAAAATAACATGGTTATTTAAATATATAGTCAAGAGGGAGTTTTTTCAAAACTTTTTACCACGCTGACACTAACCTGAGCCACAGCACCTGCAACTGAAGACATGGGCGACATTCCCGCACACATCGCCGCGGTCAAATTTCCATCAAGACCTGTACAGCTGAAAAAATTACCAGCCTGGAAAACAAATAAATTGTTTTTAAGAAGACCATTTGATTGGTTGACAATTTTATTGGGATTGTTAAATACTGTCTAATTTCATAAAAAATTATTCAATTCATTTTTACCAATGTATCGTTGAGAATTGACCGTGCGACATCTTCAGGTTGCATAATTCCCGCGGCTTCACTAAGCAAGTACAAGCCGACAAGTCCTCCTAGGGAAGAGGTACAAGCAATTTTACCCTTTCCACGAGACTTCATTGATGGCAAAACACTACGAACAGCATGAAAGGTTCCCATATAGTTGATGTCCATCATTCCCTGCCAAGAAAAATTAAAATAGATTTATCCAAATAAATCTAGTATAAAAGGCACTGAATTTATTTAAAGTAGACAGACACTGACCTTGACATGGTGTAAAGGAATATCCTCCAACTTCGAGGGGTACGCATATCCTGCACAGCAAATTAATATATCTACCGCGCCAATCTCTTCCGCACATCTTTGTATGACATTGTCGGTCTCCTCATAATTTGTAACGTTCACTAGAACAAAAATAGTTTTTGAAAGTATTATTTTGCACAATATAAAAATTCACCCAACATTATCAACAAATCTGAGATCTTACCACTAAAATAATTGATCTTTTGACTATCGTCCACACTAACGGCTCGTATTTCATTAGCTGCTTCCTCAAGTTTCTTAACGTCTCTAGCCAAAATTGTAACATTGGCTCCCCTTTTAGCAGCCAATATTGCCACTTGCTTTCCAATTCCACTGGACCCACCAGTGATCTACGTAAATTCATTACAATGTTAGAACTCGACAAGTTCCATTGATAACCGTACAACAATTAAATACACATAAAAGCAAATTTGAAACTGGAACTTACGACAACATGTTGATTGGTCAATTTTGCGTTTCCTTTATTTGCTCGATTAATCCAATCGAGTACAGATGTGATTATAATTAAGACAACCCCTACCAAAAGGGCCCACCACACCAACCCGCAAGAACAACAGTCGCCCATATTTTTATTTTAATACAACAGGCGAAAATAAAGTTGATATTTAGTTTGTCAGTCTGTTAAATCTACTTATTTAATGATACAATTAGAAAACCGACCCAGACATTCACATACTGTGTAAGTTGTGTTTTAACTACCACACACCTCTCTGGTTATATTAAATTGTAACGGTGTATTACTCCAGTCCAGTACACAGTACACACACAATACAATTTAATGACGTGTTGTAGGAGAAGTAATATCCAAATATCAACAGGCTAAATGACTTTTCAGAACAGAGGATATGTCAAAATTTATATACAAAGCCGCTTTTTATCTAGGGTGTGTGCTGTGCTGTGTTGTTTTTGATGAAATATGAATAAGCTGAGTAGTGTACAACATCACAGATGGTTTTTTAGTTTGGTTATAGATGCAAAAAAACGGAGTCTCACCGACCCCTACTGTTTGGTGAGACTACTGCGACTCTGGATCTCCATGAAATATTCTATTTTGCTACTCATCATCGTCATCATATAAATACTCATCATATCATAAATGAAGATAAATGAAAATTATATGTTAAAACATAAATACAGCAATATAGTAAATAACTATACATACTACAGCTTCCTTTTAAAAAATTGCACGTATTGCGACACTCCAAATTTTAATCCTTCATTATCTGCTACATTTTCGAAGTAGATACGGACGTGACGTGGATAATTTAGGATAATCGATCAAATACATATATCATACATAATAGCCATGTAAAATCTACACTGACAACTGAAACGCATCGCTAATTTTCATAAACATATGCCGGCCGATAAAATGCCGTATGCGGATTGATTATGGAACTTCAAGAAATATACTTTAACATTTTTACAAAATATTACATAACATTTTTCTTGTTAAATAATTTAAAATGTATTTATTCAGCTTCACTTTTGTGCTAGTTTTCCAGTCTATCCGTCCGTACAAAAGAAAGAAATCAATCAGCAAAGTAATACTATTTTGTAAATCTCTATATTTGTCCAATTTAATTTAGTCGTCCTCTTTTTCTTGCTCCTCTTGCATTCGACGCATCTGAACCATGAAAATTTCTTTCCTGGAAAATAAAGCGTATTATTATTCGATATTCACTTCACTTAAAACCTTGAAATCAAATTGCTCAAAAAGTTTTTAACATGACAGCTTTCATGTTGAGAACGCCATATTTACATTTCTCCATTTACAAAGCATACTTTGTGTGTGTGCGCGCGCGCTGCTGGAGAAATAAAATGTTCTCAATATGGAAGCTGGCATGTTAAAAACTCTTGATTGCTCCATTTAGATATTAAACAAATCTTACAGTTCTGTTGCAACCCTTTCAAAATCTGGAAGGCCGAATCTTTTTCGACATTTTTCGCGATCATCAAGAATCTCCAATGAGAGTAGTTGCGGATGCTCTCCTTGAGAAGAAATATTTTACAAGTTGTTAAATCGAGATTAATTGCCGTTAAAATATATTGAAAACTGTAATCTATATGCATGTGCTGGTTAAATTACATACCCTTTTCAAAATATTTATCTCTTTCCTGTCGCTTCTCCTCCTTTTCACTGGTTAGAAATTCGTAAATATCTCGCAATATGAACAGCTTCTTAACCCTCAGTTCATATTCTTCAAATTGGTCCTTGGCAGAGATGCCATGAGAGTCTGGATGGTAACGTATGACTGATCTGAGATAACCCTGACGTGCTACGTGTAGTTTTAAATAGAAACATTAGTTAATAGTTAATAATTTATCAGGTGTGTATAGTGTAGTAAACGTAAAAGTTGAAATTGTCGTGTGAATTGTAACTGACTTTAATACCAAAAGCATTTTTGAAAAAAACGATTAACATACCAGTAAATGAGTCCTGAGGATCAATTAGATAAGCCTCCTTGTTTTTTATTAACATAATTTGTAACAAATCAGAAGTACCAAAATAGCTTTCAAGCTGGGCTATCGCTGACGCATTACTCATTTTTATGCCGTACTGTTTTGATGCTGCTGCTTTTTTAGAAGAACGTTTGAGAACGCAGATTCCCAAAAGAATTCAGATAAGATTGAAGATTGTTAGCCCACGATAAATTTTTATATGTTGATTTCAATAAATAAAAATGACGTTTGTCCTACCCACATAACTATGTATAAAGAATTTTTTTCTTTGATGTTTTTCAAATGGAGTTTTGTGAATCAAATCTTTTGAAACATGGTCAAAATTTTAAAAAACGGCATGTATGTGTTTTTATTATGAATTTGTTGTTGTCACTTAAGCGTTTTTAGCATGTGTAGGTGCATTCAGTTTGAATTTCTATTTTTAGAATCTTTCGGTGTTTCAAATATCTCAGCCAACATTTTGATGTCTTCAAATATATCAGTGCTTCTGCAGATCATATTCCAAACAAGACCAACGAAAACGAAGGTGCTAGAAATACACATTAATAAATAGTTGCAATCTTCCCGGAACGAGATGCTTTTTGTGCATGGTTTTGAGCAAATAAAATATGAAATAGTTTCGTAGCCAGTTAATGGTAGTTAAAATATTATAGATTTCAATTTATTTATTTTACTCTTTTTCAACATACGTAATATTGAGCAACATCTAACTACAGAAATTATGAATTTTATAAAAATTAAAGTCTATTAAACTGAGAAACAAAACTTAAATTTAAAGCTCGATTATCTAACCGGTACAATGTATACAACTACCGTGTATTGTCGGATTATTGGATGCAGTAACTTATTTATTCAGATCTTTTATTTTGATGCCAATGTCTAATCGACCAAGACCAGAACCAGAAATATGATTTTGATGATTCGATTTTACGTCTCTAAATTTCTATGATAGACTGCAATTCATTATTTATTTTTTGCTTATTCATTTTACTTATTGCCTGCTTGTGCACCCAAAACTTGACCACGAAGCGTAGCTGCTTCTACAGCTTTTATAACTGCCGCTCGGACGCCTCCTGATTCCAATGCCGCTACCCCCGCAATCGTAGTTCCCCCGGGAGAACATACCGCATCCTTCATTGGACCAGGATGCTGCTTTTCTTTTAAAATAAGTTCCCCAGCACCTTTCATCACTTGTGCAGCGATTTCCAAACTGATATTACGTGGAATTCCCATTTTAACGCCGCCATCAGATAGCGCTTCGATTATAGGGAACATCTGCAAGTTTAAAAAAATTAAACCATGTTTAAAATTTTGGTAGTCCATAGACTTGCGATGTGCCAAGTGTTATTATTATGAGATTTTAGTACTTACAAAGCCGATTCCTGAGCCAAATAATCCGCCATACGCGTTAATTTGATGCTCTGGAACTTCATAGCTTAAACCTGTCGGTCTGAAAAAACTATGAACAAGCGTTCTCTCTGACTCGGAAATATCTTCAGGTCCAGTGAACACTGCAACACCGCAATTAACCTTAAGCCCAATGTTGGGCATTGTCCGGAAGCACCTGAACGCTCCATTAGTGCTTTGCATCAGAGTTTCTATAGCCTGTTGAAAATTCGACAGGGTTATTCCAGCCATTATAGAAATGTGTGCTACGGACTTTCCATCTGGGAATTTGAATTCGCTGGCAACTACATCCTTTGTCAGCTTACTAATGGCTCCTGGAAACATTTGCGGTTTAACTGACCAAACTATGACATCCGACTTTTTAAACACATCCTCTGCAATAAAGGAAAATAATGGTTTAGGCATTTTTAAGTTTGCACAAAAATAAATTGTCCGAGTCACTGCAACACACACAAAATTAAATACCATTTTTAGTAGAGGTTTCACAATTAAAGTCCTGCCAATCCTTTAGGTTTCTCTGTGAAGTTGCACTCACTATAACACGGGTTGGATCCAAGATTCCTGTAATTGAGGAAGGATAAACAATATGATCAACTTGTCAAATTAAATTTCGTATTTTTTTACTAGCTTACCCTTTTTAAACAAAGGAAAAGCAATAGCTTTGGCCATGTTGCCACAACCAATAAACCCGACAACTCCCTCGATTCGAATGTCTTCTTCCATTGGTATTTGCTCACTCATTTTAAATTTTTGGAGATAAATTCAATTCCTAATTTCAGGAAAGCTTTTTTGTTTAATTTTTCCTAATTTGCACAAAAGTTTGTCTGTGGAAGAAAATCGAAAATACAAACAGATTTTTAAGTGTAGTTTTGCCAACACTGGAATGGAATATTTTTGTCAAAATGCTTCTGGAGAAAAAAAATTGTATGAAATCTTTTTTTTAAATATAGAGACCATCTGACAACTGGCTACATGCAATGTCTGTGGGATGATAATGGTGTGTGGAAGCATGGAAATCTACAAAGTTGACAGAAACTTGGTCTTATGTTGCATGTGTTCCTTCATTCAGAGCGTACGCTGGAATAACGTGCTGCTTTTTGGCTATCGATCTACTACCATGTGTAGTTTGCTTGTACACTGCCAGTATATTTACGTTTACATGAAATTCTCAAGGACAAACTCCTGCCGATAAATATTTTGACACTTAATTAAACAGTAAGAGCATTTTTCGTCTGTTTGAACAAGGGTGATTGTGTGTAAGCAGCGTCAGATCTTAATACATAATTGAATGCTCATTAAGTGTGTTTGGCATGAGATTACATGTTGTGGCAAAATTCATTAAATAATTTGACAGAAAGATAAAGGAAGATTCTTGCACTGGAATCGTTTCATGAATAAAGTTGAAGGTGAACAGGACAACTTTACTTACAGCTACCCATTATTTTGAATGTATGTATTTATGTCGGCAAAAATGAAACCGTCAAGTACGCCTATACATAGCTTCATCACAGCTTTCTTTTAGCTTCATTTTATTTATTTCAATTTCACATGATATTATTTTTTTTTGTAAAGAGACCAGCCTGCTATAAACGTTATACTTAAAAATAGTGAGTGGTAATTGAGTATCCTATCTTATTGCTGCGTTCTAAGCACCATTTATTACATCACAATATAGATGAGAAAATATACTTTATTTTTTTAGGTAGTAACCCACTGCAACTCATTTTCCACAATGCATCGCAAATCATTCATCACTAAATTCGAGGCGAAATTTGATCCGTTCCGGAACCGCATAACACAAGCCGCCGAGCAAAAATGAGTACATCCAATGGATAACTTTCCATCAAGCATGTCATCCCAATCACCTTGAATATCATTTTCACCAGCAGCAGCACCAGCACCGCCTCTTGCTCTCATTCGCTCTCTGACATTTTCATCAAATACCCATCCTGGAATGTGGAAGATTACGGGCCAAGTCTCAGTAAAGACAGGTTTCATACACTCAAAGCATTTTGCCACAGGGCCGGCTATTAAAATTTTTCGCAAATTAAATGGCAGGATTAGATCTAATGCATCTTCCATTGGCTCAGTGTCACTTTGATTTTTCTGCTGCTGGCTTTGGCTTCTCTTTAATGTGGTTGACCCAGTTTCTTCTATGCTGGAGGAGTGATTATTAGTATCAGTGCAGAATTCCTTGGATGTGGAGCTATCATCATGCTGAGCAGCACACGCCATTTCTCCTCCTACGTTTTCCTTCTCTCCACCAGATTTCACCGACATTTCGGCACAGACTAATGACGTTGTTGATGTGGATGGTAATACCAGTAGCGCGCTGCTACTGGAATCACTAGATTTAGATTCGCCTTCATTTATCGGTAAAGCGACTTTTTGAATGGCTTCATCATCTTTCTTCTCCAGATCCCCTCTTATGTTAATTAAAGAGTTACCAGCTCTTTGTGGTACGATTAAAGGTTCAATGACAGGCTTAGCACCGTACTTCTTTTGGCTTGTTTCCTCCAAAATACCAAGCTGATGCACTTGACGTAAGCACAGCTCAAGCAAGGAGGCAACCGTTACTTTCACCGTGGCTGCTGCGGAAGCTGATGCTGCTGCTCCGTCCTCCACATTATTACAATTTCTATTGAAGCCGCAGTGGTGGTGGTGGTGAAGCTTCACTATATCTTCATCAAAATGCAAAGTACGTCGTTTCCCTTTGAAATTCACTTTTATTTTCGGCCTATTCACCCCACTCCAGTAGGTATACAACTGCAGTTGGGTATCTGCTGATGTGGTCTCATGAGAAGAAAAAGGATTAGGTCCTCCTCCTCCACCGCCGCCGCCACCATTGTCACTTTCTCCTGGGTCCAGACCACATCTAAAGCAGTGTAATAATGAAAGTAATTGAAGAAACCATGAAGAAGAAGTAGAGAGGAAAAAAAACGAAAGCACTACTCTACTTAATTTAACTTTTTATGCATTGAAAGCCTCTATATGAAAGGTCGCTACTTCTTACATCCAACCTCGCGTATTAACTGCGCATACATTATCTTCATTATTATTATTATTATTATTATTATTACTATTTATAAAATCCACATATATTTCCTTTTTGCTTGCCTGCCAGCATACGAATTTGGTTTGTGCTTAAAAGATCTTCTTCTTACCCAAAACATTCAACGCTGCTTCCCAACAATTGAATTATCCAGTACGGAATCCAGTTGAGCCGTGGATTACCATCGAAGAGAAACTGAAGATTTCTATTGTTATTATTGCAATTATTTAATGATCCTGCATTGGATTGTGGTGGTGCTGCTGCTCTTAATGGACGCGAAGTGGTTCGACTGCTGTGAAAGAGAGAGTGGAATGGTAAGCTGGGCAAAAGGAGAAGATTACACCGGCAAGCTGAAAAGTATCTGAGATTACGAAGCAGGCAAATATTGCGTGGTATGGCGCTAATGGGATTTCGGTCGATGCCAAATTCTTCCAGCGCCTGCAACCCGTCAATAACATCCGATGGGAGTCTGCAAATCCTGTTGCCTGAAACCTCCAGTTGCTTAAGTCGGTGTAGAGTTGCGAAACCTGCAATAGGTATACCAGCATTTTAATCTTAAGTTTAAAGTAAAAATAGATGGCCAGATATTTTAATTCGGCCAACGTAGCTTAATGGTTTCAAAAATAATAAGTACTATTCCGAATTACATTTTGGAAGTTCCTCTAGTTGGTTGTACGTTATCAGAAAGCTTTCCAACAGAGTCAGCTCTCCCAAAGTAGCAGGCAACTTTCTGATGTAGTTTTGTGAGAGGTCAAGAACTTTGAGACATTTTAGATTTCCAATTTCCATTGGCAGCTCTTCCAGTTGATTGCCAACAAGATAGAGATTGGTCAAATTGCATAGCTTTCCAATGTTTGCAGGCTGAACACATGCGCACACGGTAAAAAAAATATACACAAGAAAGTGAGAATTTTAATGAATTTTTTTTTCTTTTTGCCAACAAGTATTGTTTTCTGAGAAAGTTGGCATGACCTACATGTCAAATTTAGCAAATATATTTACCAGTTTCTCCAGACAATTTCTTTTCATGTAAATCTCCTCAATGTGCTCCCCATGATCTAAAACTTCGTTGGGAATCTCCCGTAAATTACGATAATTCCAGTGCAGTATCATTCTGCCTTGTATGTCCTGGACCAACTCATAATCACAGTCACCACAACACTGCTCATCATCATCCAGCTGGGATTCCATACAGGCGAGCTCCTTCCTTCTTCTGCTGGAAGAATCAGCTGTTGGTTACGACAACTTGATTGAAAACTGGTTGGTTGGACCGTTCTCCAAAGTATGTAGCGGAGAGCTGGTGTGTAACGTAACCTTGCTACTTTTACCACTGTTTTTTTCTCTCGTCGTAGTACTTTCCAATCTAAACTTTTACCTTTACTTTCCACCTTTCTACCAACATGATGCATTTTATTTTAAAATCACAGTAGAATACCCAATAATGGGCAATAATGTAAAAGAGAAAGGTCGCTCATGTCAATAATAATTTATTCACTGCGCAGTTCCGCCTACTGTCTGTCTTTTTAAAAAATCTGTCTTTCTATGCGTTTTACTTTAAAGAAAACTGCAACTTGCACAATGTGCTTTCAACAGTGGTATTTATCGCTATTTAATTTCCAACGTCCTTTTTACAACCCAGCGCACTACTTACTTTCTACTGCTGCTAAAAAACTGCAACTTGCACAATGTGCTTTCAACAGTGGTATTTATCGCTATTTAATTTCCAACGTCCTTTTTACAACCCAGCGCACTACTTACTTTCTACTGCTGCTGGCTGCACTAATGTACAGAGTTGTGTGTGGTGTGCCGTCGTTGTCGTCGACTTGCATGTGGCATGATGATCCACTGGGAAAGTTGCCAGTTTTAGTGGAAGGCATAATAGCAGCAGCACCAGTTCTGCATGCAAAATTCGGTCGGGCACACACATATGGAAGGGCGAAGGACGACAACATGCTTGTTGAAATCTATATGTGTAGCTTTCCCTCTCCTCCTCCAAAAAAAAACTTTTTCTTTCATGTGGAAGCTTTAAGTAGTCCTTTGTGCTAAATTTCGCATGGCAGCACAAGTATAGTGGCAGTAGTGGCAGGTGTATGCAATGGCAATGAATTTGCTAATGGACCATGAAGACGAACGTGGAACTTTGTTGGGCGTTGGATTATTATTTTTTTTTACAAATATATGCCATCAAGTTTGTATGGTGCTCGGGTAATAAACATTACGTATGTACGTACGTAGAAACGTACGTTTCATTTTTTGAAATCAAAGTGCTGTGCTGCTGGTATAAAAGAGAAAACGTTTGGTGTAAACGGACAAAAACATGGAAAATCAATGTTTGCTCAGAAAAAAAATAGAATAAACTTTTGCCATTTTCAGTGTCGCAGTATGTGTGTGTGTGTTGTCAACTTTTCTCGTGCAGTTGACTACGCTGAAATAAAAAAAAACATAAGTAGTTTGGTTTTTTGATTTATATTAAACTTTTGCTAGCGTCTATTTTATTGAAAAGTAATTTCATAAAGTATGGGGCCTTTTTTATTAAGTATGTTTTACACAAAGTTTTCTTTAAATACATATGCACGTGTGTACTTTAGCAATTATAGTACATTTATAAGATGATATTTACTCGAGTCCTGCCCTACATCTATACCTTACTTACTTTTATTTAGATGGTATTTTATTTTAAATTATCAACTCGTTACACGATTGTTTTTCATTTTGTATGTACATGTATATGTAGTAGTAGCCAAATAGTTTGTTTGTAGGTGGTAATTTTCTAAAGTTGGTATGTATATAATAATATATTTTTTTGGCTTTATATGTACATACTTATTTGTAGCTAATATTATTATACCTTTTCTAATCTACCAGCCAATTGTTTACAACACGCCCAATGTACAATTGAAATATTTATATATTTACAGATTGGGCTAGTCGTAAAAATAATAATTAACAGCAGAAAGCTACAACTTTTCACATAAAATTATTATAACTGTATAGACATGTAAAATGGTGGTGGTGGTGGAGCGATTTTTATACATACATACAATGTATTTTAGTCACAATCAATGTTACACTTTTGTTTTTTGCTTTTTAATTTACAATCAGCACTGCGCAAATTGTAGTACTGCTTATTATACATGTATTTTATCCTATGTACTTTTAAATGTTATATATCTTACGGAAACGTTTAGTTAGCTCTATAAAACGCTTACACATTATGTACATACGAGTAATGTACAACCCATTAACGAAACGCTTAATAATACAGTGTATTTTCTAACGCCATTAATTTCTAATTTGTCACTTTTTCAACTTACAGGAGCAACACATATTACAAAATTTAATTTTTGCAATTTTATTAGTACCCAAAAATTATAACTCGTAGTTTTTTCAACAGGCCCAAACTTTTTCTGTGTAACTACTTCCATGCATAACTATTCTATACTGCCAGTTGGTAACAAAACTCAAACTGAGAAATAATGTGGCACACTCTCGCCTCGTATTCTTCATCTGTCAATAAAGAAAAAAAAATCAAATAGTGTCAGTATCGATAACGTCTTGTTTTAAAATTGCTTTTAAAAAATAAACAGAAAATGGTAAATTCTATGTTACAAGCAGCTTATTATTATAAATAGGGAAATTATTTCTACCCTTTAATTCTTGATAAATTAAAAGTTACTTGAATAAGGCACTTTAAGATATACGGTTGAGATTAAAGAATTTCATTTTGTACCCTTATATACATTATAAATAGGGAAATTATTTCTACCCTTTAATTCTTGATAAATTAAAAGTTACTTGAATAAGGCACTTTAAGATATACGGTTGAGATTAAAGAATTTCATTTTGAACCCTTATATACATTATATTATTATTATTATTATTACGTTCCATTTTTTATTATCCAAGTAAAAAAACATCTTCATTCTGTATATTACACATATTATAGTAGACAATATTCACAAACCTTTTTATTTATCAACGAATCTCCGTAATATTTCTATCATGTACTTACATACAGTAATCAAGCAACTATTGACAGATTATAATGGAGAGTCCACACTAAAAATCTAAATTCGCTAATTAATACTGCTGGTATATCTTACATAAATATATATTAGGTATATGAATTTACAATAATTATACTTACATTCTTATTACTTTTTTAAACTTATCTCATCCTCTTGTTACAAGCTAATTTTTAAACGATTTAGCCAATCGTGTATTTCAACTTTTGTTATACAAAAATTATGTCCAGTCCACTAGAAATACATACACCGTACAAATATAAAATATCACCGGATAATTTTTAATCCACAATTTGCGTTTGGAACGCCGTTCCAGATATCTTACATACATACCTACTTTCACTCGGTCGTCATCTGCTCATGTCAGGAGTTTGGATAGCATTGTCAATAAATTACTAATAATATGTAGCTATTTTTTTGAAACTTATTCAGAAAGACTAGTCGCGTCGTTTTTAATCACCAGTCATTTGCAATCTTCCAAAATGCATTGCATTTAAAAATAAGTTGAACAAAAAAAGAAGAAAACATAAAGAGATCACAACAACTTAATTGCTGTCATTTTTTCACCCGCATCATCATGCCCGGCCTGACTCACGCACTATTGCATTCTTGTTGAAAATAAGGAATGTTGAAGGAATGCAATGAGGAAATTTTTTTTCTCAAGTCTTAGCGGACGGTAAAGAGCCCAGCCTGTACAAACAACTTTCTTTCATGTGTGCAGACTATTACCAAAAATTCTGTACAAATTAAAACTGAATGCATTTTGGATGACACAACATTAAGGAATTTATCATCAATGCTATATTTATAGGGAATAATAATAATAATGGAAATAGAAAATTAATTTTTTTTCAGGATCATTTTCAGGCAAAAACATGTAATCCTCGCGGATTCATTATATCAATGGGGGTGATCTAATACGTTCCGTCGCAAATATCTATCCATCTATTCATCATTATGTTCAATTTCGAGTAGTGGCTATTTATAATCACATATACATGTAGACATTTTTTTAGACTGGTTTATTTGACTGGATGTTTATTTTTCTCAACTTTTATATACATGATATCATTTTTACGCACACAATAATTATTTTACTCTTAAAACTATACAAATACTTAGGTATATATATATAACTATTTATATTACATTATGGAAGCAAATGTTTTATTTTTTATTATGCTCCAGTAAGGATACACACATGTAAAATTAGAATACGCACAGCACAGAGTATATACAGGGTATTCATTTTCTATTTTTTATAAGGTTATTCAGGTGACACCATTAACAGACCTGATGATACAAATTGAAACTTTACAAAACATATCAGTAGTTCATTAGTTGTTAAATCTACTCCAATAATAATACCAAATACAAAGGTACCAATAACATTACGCATTTTTTTCTGCTTTATAATAATAATTTGTAGCTGGATATATATATACACATAAGTATACACTCTAACACTTTAAAATGTACATATTTCTTATTTTTTAAAATTTTTACGCACAAGCAATTTCTTCATTTTTTTCGCTACAATAAAATATTCTTCTGCATTTAATAAGCCTTTTATTAATTATTATTATGCCTACTCATACCAAAAAAGGATTTCAAAAAGTTTTTTTCACAGGGTTGGTCTCATCTATATTATGTTTATATACAATGTTTACAACAAATATTGAATAATCTTTTTTAAAAGTTATATACAACGTACAATACACTTTTTATTATATATACATACAGTATAGTATCATTTATGAGCATAAATACTTTTCCAGATATATATATTTTTTTATACATATGTACACACTTTATATTTTTAACGATTACTATATCTAAACAGCCGAGAGAGAGAGAGATAGAGAGAGAGAGAGAATTTTATTTTGCTGTATTCAATTATCATCTACTTCTCAACTCTGTGCTGTCACTAATCTGATAATGCCTGAAGGACAGAAGCCATCTCGAAGTATAAAAATAGAGGACGAGAAGAAGAACATGTCCTGGGATCGGGGATCCAGGTAAACTTCTCCAGCCCAAATTGTTCCCATGTTGCATCGCCGCAGGGTGCTCTCCTACTAGGTTGGAGAAAGAAGAAGAAGAAGAGAACGAGTTTAAATTAATTTAATTTTACTTGATGGAAAAAATATTGATTTAAATTTATAGATACGCCGCACCGTCTATATAATATTATGTAAGCGGAAGGAAATTAATGGGAAGGGGAACAAAATAGATAAAAAAATAGGTTAATATCTGCTACATATTTTTCTTTTTTCCACCATTTTGCAGCCTTTTTAGTCAACAATTTTAATTACACTCAAGCAAGATACTTAAAAAAGAGTAAGCAGGCAAGGCACATATACTTTTATTTACGCAGAAAATACCTTTTGTGCTCTGATTATATGAAGGAGTTGGCTAAGATGATGATGATGAAGCTCTAAGAGTTTCAGGGACAATTTTGCGAAAAGCTAATAATAATAATAATAATATGCTATGCCCCATTTTTTGAATATAAAGGACCATGAAATGAAACCATGTATAAATAAGCCAGTAATCTGGTGTTCCACATCAAAGGTTGTCTGTCAGAAGAGAAATAAGCCAAAAAGCTAAAGAGATGAAGCCCACTTTTCTTAATCATCATCAACCAGACACACGTTCATCACTTCAATTAAGTAATAACAAAGTGACCTACATATTTTTTTTCTTAAAAAAAATGAAGTTTTCATTTTGGTGGCACACATTAATCAAACTCTCTTCTACTGTGTATGTATATAGACACTCTTCTTAACTTACTCCAACAGATTATCATGTATTTTTTCCTTGGTATACTTGTATGTGTGCATGCATGAATAGAAAATGGGGAAAAGGCAGAAGTGGCCGATTAATCGGATCGGAAGGTAAATCCATACTGTCAGTTTGGATGCAAGCTCTCGTTTATCACAAGATATATATATTTTAAGCACATCACAAGATATTGGCAATTTTGTATGCAGACATCACACATTTTCTCCAAGAGCTTGTCTTGCCCCGTCACGGCTGACTGATTGTTTAACTAAATTAATAAAAATCTGTGAAAATTGTGTTAGCAAGAGAAGAAAAAAATTTTTTTGAAGCTTTACTTGCACACTTTGCACATATTATTATAACACTTTGTATGCGTGCGTAGCGTAGTACTCTGCAGAAAAAAATATTATACTACACATTTTAGTTAATGCACATATTTTACTGTGCAGTTTTTTTTGTATCAAAAAAAGGAAACAATTTTTATTACCATTTGAGTTATTACTTGGAAGAAAGAGAATGGAGAGGCTCTTGAGGCGATATACCCACTTGATAGGTACGCGCGTAAGGGAAAAACATGACCATTTTTCTTATTCAGCAGCTGAACACATTCTTCACACAGAATATTAAATGGACAAAAATATATTTTCGTGCTCATTGATGGCATAATAAATATTTCACAAAGTAACATTTTTCTCCTCCTCCAACAAGAACAACGAACCTCACATCACACAGAATGTTTTATCCATCTGTCCAGAAAATAAGGGAGCAGACAATAGGACCACACACACACACACACAGGTATACATACCTATACGTATATACGTACTTACGATGATCATACCCTGACTTCTGCTGACAAAAAGAAAATAGTCATCTTTCCTTTTTTTGACAGTGACGCTAATCTGCTCAGCTCATTCAAATGCAAGCTGTCTGCTGGTAGGCAGTTGGAAATTGAGTTAAGTTTCGATTTATTCTGGCAGATTGTAAAATGCTGAGGAATATACCTACGTACATACATACATACATGCACTCTTTCTAAAAGTAGTTTTGACTTTTTTTTGACTTTCCCCAAATTAATTTCCCAGAAGAAGAAGAAGAAGAAAGCAAGAAAGGATTGTATTTTACAGTATTGCTATTACAGTATTTTTGTCAGAGAATCAGAAAGAGAAGAAATTTAAGTTAAGAAGAAAACTTCATGTAATCAGGAGCATTGTTAGAGAGAGAAGAGAGGTACCTACCTACACCCTTTTTAAAAGGCAATGTGACATTTTCCTCTTTTTTTGAAATTTTCAAAAATGACTGTGACTCTTTTTTTTTAGCCTCCTGGTTTAGCAGAAAGAATAGACTACACATTCTCCCTGTCTGTCCAACACAATGAACGTATGGACTTTTAATAACAAGTGGGACCTGAGCAGCTGCACTAAACATAAACATATTTTTGCACGACTAGTTTAGGTAGTTTATATAATAAAGCGAGCAAATCAAGTGACTCGTATAAAGTGAAAGTGTAGTAGCAAAGGGTATATAATATATAAATATATATTGTGTAGTAATAAAGCAAAAAAGAAGGAGAAAAAAAGAATGTAAAAGTAGTTGGGCCGGAATGAGTTGAGCATGTGTATTCACATACGACGCCCTTTGGAAAGTGGTTTGCTGCTGCTGCTGCTGCTACTACTACTGCAAGCTTTCACTTTTATAGGTTCGCTGAGCACACACATGGGAGCAGGTTCAGTACGTGACTTTCTCCAATAATTGAAGTCATGACGAAACACCAGTGGAATAATAATAAATCAAGTTTGCTCGGTTAAGTTGTATATGTGTGTGTAGTAGTCTGTTGCAGTGTGTTTTGTAGTAGTACATTTTTCGGAAATCTGTTTTGCCCGAAAAGTGCTCAACTTTGTGTAGTAGTCATGATTGTGTGCAGAGTGCAAAAAGGAAGTTAAAGAGAAAAGGTGCACTACACTACTTGATAATATGGGCTATTATGAACTGCTGCTGCTGCTGTGTTTTTTTTGCAGAGCAGAAGTTAGTATAGTTTGGCGTTAACAATTTTTTTAGTATTGTTTTTTTGCTGGATTTCTCTAATCTCTCTCCACTAACTCTTTTGGACTTGTACAAAATCCTATAATTTTTTTTATTGCGTCTTTTATTCGTTTAAGCATGTGCACATACCTACATACTCACGTAGATATCATGTATCTTTATTTGATCCATTGTTTAAAAGTCTATCGCAAACTTCATTAATGTCAGCACACCTATCATGACACCATGCGCAGAATTGCTGATGTTGCCCTTTCCAGAACTTTAACCGCAAATTAAACTTTGTTGTTACAACCTTTTTAATTTTTTTAAAATGGCACGGTCACAATGGATTGTCGTGATTTTGTCGTATGGTATATGTCAATCCGTATTTTCTAAGCATTTCACCTAATTATATTGAGTTTAAAAAAATAGTTAAAATAGATATATAACCTATCATTAAAGTTATATAGGTAGTATACGCACAATAATTATAAGTTAAGATGTTAAATTGTGTACCACTTTCCAGCAATATGATACGACCTTTGGGAGTTTGTTGCCTCTCTTAAATCTCCACTCAATCCGCAATTCTTGCAACTGACGACACTTAGGAACAAAATCAGCAGCATCCTGTAATTGGTCTATCATCCAGCGTGTTAAAGCACCACATCATCATTTTTGCCAGGACTTTTGGGAGCGGAAGCAAACAAGTATATATATTTTTTTTGCAGAACAAAATCAGCAGCATCCTGTAATTGGTCTATCATCCAGCGTGTTAAAGCACCACATCATCATTTTTGCCAGGACTTTTGGGAGCGGAAGCAAACAAGTATATATATATTTTTTTTTGCTGATACGTACATACATCTATCTACCAAGTGTAACTTGCTTTGATACACAAAATTGCGATAAAAGTGGTGGTGGTGGTATGTGTGTGTGGATGGCATATGCAGACAACCAGAAGAAGAAATTCCATTTTGGAGGATAACGTGTCTTTGAACATTCTCGAAATACTTCCGCCATGCGTCCACTACTGATATCATTAATCCCATGATTCCACTCTCGTTTTTTTTTTCTTACGGAAAGTGAGCACATATCGAAGAACAGGCAAGTAAGTAGTAAGCAAGGAGAATTGAGTGCATGGATGGAAGAAGGAAGGAGAAAAGCATGTAGAGTTGTAAAGAAAGTACATGAAAGTGGGCGACAACTTGAAGTCATTGAGGCGAACGTTATTTGAGATAATCCATATATGTAGTTGGATTAAAGACCATGGCGTCGTTGCTGCCGAAGAAGAAGAAGAAGAGGAGAAAGAAGGCATGTCCTTTATGAAATTCCCTTGCCTTTCGTTAGCTTTCTTTAATGAGCTGTGAGAACTTTTCCCAACAGAGAGAAAAAGTAAAAGCACACTTTCTCATGTTCNGAGAAAGAAGGCATGTCCTTTATGAAATTCCCTTGCCTTTCGTTAGCTTTCTTTAATGAGCTGTGAGAACTTTTCCCAACAGAGAGAAAAAGTAAAAGCACACTTTCTCATGTTCGTTTTCTTTGCGTACAACTTGGAAAAGTACAATGTAAAAAAAAGACAACCCGTTGTAAAAAAATAGTCCCTTTTCCACACCTCTCTTCTTCCACATCAAAAAGGACCTCTGTTCTGCACAATATTTCCTGGATGCTGGAGAGAGAGAGAGAGAGAGAGAGAGAGAGAAGGAGAGCCTTTAAAAACTTGAAAGGAAACATTACGTGAACAACAGGACAAGTAAAACAAAACGTCAGCAAACTTTCTTCAGTGTGTGGCTAAAGAAAAAACAATGGAGTTTATTTTTCGTCGTGGAGGAAATCCTTGAGGGCTCTATGTAATGTATATACTCAGCCAAAGTGATAGATACTTTTTTATACAGAGAATTACAAAAATATATTTATTGAGACCGTCCTTAACAAATAATCCATTCTATTCATCTTGTTACTTACTGCTGACTACTGATAGATAAGATGTGATAGAAAAAAGACATGTGATTGAGATTTATTGAGCAGCCAGACACAAAATTCATTCTACGACTCAATTTCCTTGCACCATTTGAAAAAATTAACTAAAGAAGCCAGTGAACTAGGTAGTTGAACAGGAGTAATGACCGAGCAATTTTTAATTTTTTTATTTGTATGTATTTGTCTTGCTACTCAATAAAAGTACATATGGTAGTTGGTCGCTTATCGGAAACAACAATGCAACGTGAATTTTTATTTTTTATTTTTTTGGATTATTGGAACATTTCAATGGTACATTCGTTGCACTGAACAAAGCATCGTCGACAACAAGCAGCATTTTAAAGAATAAATAAAAAGACAACAACTCAAGCCAGTCTCGATCCCACGGGTACGATTTACTGTGCTGATAAGCGCACTTGGTTTGCCTACTACTACTACTACTACTGGACTGGAAGATTGCAACAAACACGTTGAAAGAGAATAGCAATAATAATAATACGTAGTGAAAGTAAGTACCTACGTGTGAATTTGCAAAGTACAACAGCAATAGTTCAGATTCAGAAGAAATGCTTTCACTACATTTTTGTTGTCTTTACAATTTGGTCGAATTCTGAGTCTAACAATAAGTAAAAGGGATGCTGAATAACATTTTTATTATGGAGATTAAAATGTTGTGTTGGTTGGGTTGGTGTGTGCACACTTTGTTGTGCTGCTGCTAGTGCTGCTGCTGCTTTCTCTATTCTAAACCATCATCCAGCGCATTCTTCTCACTCTCCCTGAATTTCACTGCAAGCACAACTGACAATGATGATGGTGGCTGGCTATCCCACAAGGACTCTTTTGTTGGAAAGGACACGCTAACTTTTTTTTTGTTGTTAATTTAAACTAGTTTGATCCTAATTCCTTTGTTCGCACATTATTGCTCGTACAGTAAGTATTGTTTTAACTTTTAACCAGCAACACAACGGCAGAGATGCAGCGGCAGCAGTACATAATAATAATACAACTTTCACCATTTTATTGTGTGTATCTCATTTTCAAAAGTGTACAGAGCGCCAAGCAAATGAATAGTGAAAGTTTTTAAAACTCTTTTTCTTGTTTCACTTTCTCTAACACATTTTGTCTTCACTCACAGCACAGCAGTTTTCAGTTTCAGCAGACTTGCTTTCTCCA
>JAHZMT010001447.1:0-14000 GCA_027743785.1 Sinhomidia bicolor
GCAAGTTTTTTTGTTGTGATTTGAGTATTTGTTCTTTCAGTAATCTTTATAAGGATATATTGTATAAATACCACCCGAAAAAAAGCTTAATACCTAATAGAAGTAGTAGTAATAGCAGTAGTAATATCAACTGTCAAGGCCGATTTCGTTCCAGGTGGTTGAGATTTTTTTCCTCTTTCTTGCCTTTCCAGTTTATTTGCTCATTTTCTCATTTCCTCAACAATGCACTATAAGCAACTTGTTTTTTTCTGTTTGTAAATCATCAACAGCAACATCACTGATATATTTTAGGCAGTGGCAGTTGTACCGATTATAGAATGATAATTATAATAGTAATAATTATACCGAATGAATTTGCATATATACTAAAGAACGTACAAATTGAGACAGTATTGTATATTATGTATGTAGGTATAAGCGTTTGTATTGTTAAAACTACCATAAATTCTAAAAAAATAAACTAAATTCCAAATAAATGAAGATGACACATACATTTGAGAAAAAACAGAGACAAAACAGCAGTGGTGGTGGTCGTCGTAGTAGTAGTAGTAGGAAATAAGAGGTAGACGATACAACTGTATGGATTCTGATTTTACTAACCAGAGAGAAATCTCATCCTGTTTTTCTTTCCTTTTCATCGTCGTTTCTCTTGCCTTTCCCTCTCTTATTTTCCTAAAATATATTCTACTCCTCTTTAGCTTTGATTGATCCAAAATGGATGAATGAATTCTAATACAACAACAGTATAGTATGTCGCGCTAGAGAAGAATTGTAGCAGAGAGTATAAAAATTTAAATGGCAAAACCTGCGATCGCTTCAGATATATAATGTTTATATATATGTAGGTATATATAGCGGATAAAGAAAAAATATATATAAGTATAACCACGATGCAAGAAAGATGAGGCAAGTGGCTTGTGAATTTTTATTTTTTGTGCGTGTATTTGCTCTCCAAACTTGATGTATGTAGATACAACATATAAACTGACGCGGCAGCAACAGCAACAACAGCAGCAGCAGCAAAAGCAGCAGTGGTGTGTGGTGTTGTACAAATAGGTAGACAGCAGGTAGCAAATATGTCAGTTGGTTACGTAGGTAGGTGGAAGGAGTAGTTGTATAGCGATGCGCTTTCTCTCTCTCTTCTTGTTTCAGTTTTCTTTTATACAAAAAAAACTGTAAGCCTCTAGCTTGCTCTTTCTGTGCAATGTACACAGCAGCAAGAGCAATATATACAGAGTGACACGTTCACAACTTATACTTCTTTTTTAATAATAGTCATAATAATACAAGTCATTTCATCGTTACTCTTAATACTTCATCGAGAGAGAAACAGGAGTGCTGGATGGAAAGAACCAAATCGTCTTTGCCGTGATTGCTCCTTTTCTTCTCATAAAACGTAGAGGTATGCATTTACAAACGTAGTCTCGTAGTAGTAGTTTGGAATAAAAAGTAACAAAATGTATCAACCGGGTAGTTGTAGTAGTAGTAGCATTTGAAGAAGAAGAAGAAGTGAAAGCAAAAGCTGCTGCTGCAGCAGCATCAGGAGAAAATCTGTAGCCGTCGTGGTGGTGGTATTACATATACACGGAGAATGATGCTATATGATGATGATGATGATGGCGATGATAGAAAATAGAAAATGGTATATCAGGAGCAGCAGCTCGAGCAACAGAGAAAGAGAAAAAAAGAGAAGAGAAAGATGTGTGAGTGTAGTAGTACTATTTGGATAAGCAGGCTGCTGGGGTGAATAACAAAACTGAAATGAAATGAAAACTAGTACAAGAAGTGAAAGAAGAGTTTGATGACGAGAGCGACGACAGCGACGAGGTTGTGTGATGTTGGCTGATGGTGGCAGCTGTTCTTCTCTCTGCTTTTTCTTCTTAGTCTCCACTGCACATATGGAATAAGATAATGAAGGTGATAAGACGACGACGAAAAGGGTATATTATTATATTGAATGACGATGTCGGCTTTGCTTGCAAGCAGAAAAAGGGAAACAAGAAGTAGAAGAAGTGCAACAGCAGTAGTGGTGGTGGTGGTGATGATGATGTTACAATTTTTACAATATATTATGTATAGAGTTTGGTGGAAGGAGAAAGAAAGTAGAAATAACTGTCTTTGGCTTTTCCTGTGTATATATCATTTCTAGATGGATCGTTTTCTTGTGTGTTGATGGTGTATGTGTGTGTGTGGTGTGTCGAACAAGGAGATTGAGATGAACACGATACGAAATTGGTTTCGATTTCCGAGAGGGAATATGGAAACAGAAGCTGACGGAAAGAAATTATTAGATTAAGTAGGTGAACAATGACTTTACACTTGCCGTGTTGGCAGGTGTTGCATCAATTCATACATGAGGATGATGATGAAGATGGTAGCTTTTTTGTATGCATTGAAGGAAGACTGAGCAGAGATGGGTATAATAATAATATATTATTATTTTATATTGTTATATAAATAATAGTAACAATAATAAATGCTTTACAAAATAGGTCAAGGGAAGATGATAGAGAATGACCCTTTCTAAAGACATATAAATTTGAACACATTCTTTTGTCACTGAAATTCAACGGAAAGGATTTTTGTCCACGTATAGCAAAACGGCGTAGTGGTGCGGTGGTGGTAATAAAGTACCGAGTAAATTGTGTGGAGTATGCAGAGCGAATATAATAGAGATTGGAGGAGATATTGTAGCCGCTCTCTCTCTGGAAAGCTTTTTATCGTATGTAACTTAACTCTTGGGCAAGTAATCCACCAGATGACTTTACATTGCCTGTAACTCTGTCATCATCATCAAATGCAAGCAAAAGCACTGCTGCTGTTTGCTGCTGCAGCAGCAGCAGCATCACTTTACAATACAAAACGCGGCGGCCGTACTTGTGTGTCCTTTCATCGTAGCACCAAGTCATTTTGCTTCTCATCCAAAATTTGTTTGTGTCAGAAACAACTCTACATATATATACGCGCTACCTTCTTTTATTATTATTATTACTACTACTATTACTACAACATTAGCAATTACTACTACTGTTGTTGGTGCAGTAGTAGTAGTAGGGATGCCTTGCGGAAGTCTGTCTACTTTGAAATGCTAAAATGAATTGAGCCATTGGGCAGTAGCAGCAGCAGCAGCAAGGATACTAATTTTCAGCTAAGCGTTAAAGTATCTTGTATAAATACACGTGATAACGAACAAATGTATATGTATGTACATTTTACAACATTTACATGTACCATCCCAGTTATGCATGTACCTGCTTGTCATGAAATTAATCAAACAATTCTCTGAATCATTTTGGGACTCAAAGCACACTGCTTTCTCTCGATAGCACACTTGTGCATAAATGTAGAAGAAGAAACACACAACATGCAGATGTAGGATAGTAGTAGTAGTAGTAAATATCACAGAGTTGTAATAGTCGAGGTGGTTGGTGATGATGATGGTGGATATTCTGCTGCTGGTGGTCGGTGCAACAAGGTTTCACTCCTACACATACACACATGCATAATATTATAATATATTATTATTTAGTAGTATTATAATCTTTTTTTATAAACACACACACACATTATAAACTTTTTTTGCCTCCAAAATTTCACTTCATCTCTTCATCTGCAGTTGGATTTGTTTCCGTTCTTTTCTTCCTCTCTTTAGAAAATAGATGCTTCCATTTAAAACAAATTGTGGTGGTAGTGATGATGATGAAAACTATATGACTCTCGTCGTTTTTGATCTCTGGACGTTCACTTTTCACACAAACCAACCAACAAACATTTTGTTACTACCCCATATCACCAGCAGTGTTCCTGTTCTTGCGAAGCTAAACTCCATATCTCTAACTTGCAGCATCAGAGACTTGTGAATATGTGGTGTAGAAGGAGGTGAATTGTGTGTGTGTGTGTGTGTGTGCGTATATACCTAACTAATATGTATACTGTAGATATTATTTCTATTCTGCATAAATTTTCCTCTCTTTTTCTACTTAAAATTTATTCTCCCACATAGCAAATATTCAAAATCATAACTCTGCCCAGGGCATTGTTGTTTTCCCCGGAAATGGCACTGTAAATAAATTCTCTTTTTCTTGGAGGATTCAAATCATACATACACATTTCATTACTATTATTATTTGACGCTATATCATCATCATGAGGAGTAGAGGAACCAGCGGCGGCAAACGTTACAGTATTGTTTATCATGGTCTTGCCGACGACGGCGACGACGATGATGATGATGATGTTGCCGCTACCGCTGCTGCTGCTGCTCTTCTTGTACTTTCTCCTGGCTCACTGCTACTTCTGTTATTGTTGTTGAGGGAGGATGAACAAAGCAAAGAGAGATGAATCAAGTGAAGCATTGTGGTTTTCTACCCTTTCCCCTCTTGTCTTATAATATAGCTCAAGTCAGCGTGTCAGTCTCAAAACTGCTGCCGCTCTACTACTACTACAGTGCTCTTCTGATTCGTAGTAGTAATGGTGGTTATTGCACACGTTCCACACTATCATCATCATCATCACCAGCATGTATGCATATAGAGGAAAGAATAATAAATTATTATTTTTCTTTCTTGTTTTATGGTGGCAGCAGCAGCAGCATCACCACCACACACGCTGAAATTTATTCATGAGTCCTCCTCCTATTATTATTACTATTATATAAGCAGCAGCAGTTGTAGTAAGTAACGGAAAACTGTGCAGTAATAAACTGCTTGCTGGTTAATGTAGAAAAAGTGCTGGGAGCAATGATGAAAGAGTAAAAGAAAGTTACAAGAGGAAGAAGAACATGCACAACTACAATATTTTAAAAAATATACCTACATTTATACTTTTAACAATGTTTTATTATATTGGTCCATTGCGCTGGGCAAAAAGTCCAAAAAGTAGTTTTTTTGTAAAAAAAATGACAATAATTCTTTATGTCTTCTTCTTCTTCTTTTTTATCCAAATTCCAATAAATGTCAAGTTTGTCAGAGACGCAGAGCTTGTTTTTAATTTCCCTTTATTTTTTAAAGCAAAATTCTCTCTGATTCATTTCATTTTTTTATATCCTGTTTTTAAAATGCAGTGAATATATAGTTTTTAAAAGGCTAATTATGCAAAAAGCATTTTTTTGTCTAGTTTCTCAGTGCTCGCTCGCTCTTTGAGAGACAAACGGACAGGCATACATCACCACCAAGTGTCTGCTGCTGGATAGAAAATGTTCTTTTGAACAATCATAATGATCATAATATTGTGCTTGTGTCAAGCAAAGAGCCAGAGTACTTGATATACATGTAATAGGTAGTTATTATTATTATACTTTTTGTATAATATTATTGTGTGTGTGTGTGTGTGTGGAGTGCAGAGATTAGAGATCTGTGCAAAAGCTTAGGTGATATCCTTGTTTTAGAATTCAGTTCACGTCCGCCTTTCTTCGTGCCCAAGACATTTTATATATTTTTTCCCTTCTTATACATAAAAGGCATTTAAATCAAAACACAACACTCATGAGAAGGAGTAAAGAAGGGGCAAAAAGTGACGGTGAGGATGATGATGGTGACAAGTGCGTAGTAGTTGATATGCAGCAGCTTTTATTAAGATGGTAATAATGATCAACACAACTTCAAAAAAAAATTCAAATGTCTTTGTTGCTTTTATGCTTTTAGCTTCGCATGCTTCATCTTTTTCACACAATTAAATACGTTGAAAGCGAAACAAGTTTCTTTTTCTTATTTTTTTTCTCAAGATGCACAGGCAGCTACAATGGATAAAAAATTAATATTTTTAATCACAAAAGATATATTTCCTCCGAATAATAATAACAATAATGCAAAAGAAGGGGGAAAAAATCTATTCAATTTTTTTGTTCAAAGAATTCTGCAGCCGTGTATTATTATTATTATTATTCACATGAATTTGTTTTTTGCCATCTATATATAATAATTTCTAAAAATAAATTGCATCACCCACCACACATCAAAAACAGAACTTGAAGAGAGAAAGGAGAAAATTCAGATTTTAACCGCGATTTGTTGGTGAAAAGTAAGAGTCAAGTCCGTCAAATTTATTTTTCCATGGTTATGCTGCTGTTTTTGTGGTGAAATTTTGGTGGTGAAAGCAAAGCAAAGCACTTTTTCCTCTTTTGCACTTCACTTTCACTACTTTATTTTAGACAAAAAAACTCGCACTCTTAAAGCAGCAGTAGAGCAGCAGCAGCGGCAAGAATCACCACAACAGCACCATTTTCCATTATTTTATCGAAAAGAGCACCACTCACTACCAACAACATAGAGCACGGCGATGATGACGAACAACTCTACTGATGATGATAATCTTGAAATGAACCTGATCAAATCTACATACAGTTTATCTTGTTCCTTCTCATCATCGTCATTAAAGTTCAAACGTACAGTGAACTTTGTTGATGAACTATATGTTATAGTATTGCACTATAGCACAACTACTTCTGTCAGTTGTACAACTGCTCTTCTGCCGCTTTCTGTATGTAATACAAGAAGAATACCTACACTTTAATTTCTCCGTGTTCTTTTTTGTTCCTTGTTCCTCTCACTCCTCTACTACAACTACTGCATATATTACATTGGATATCATTAAAAAATTCTTACAAAATAATTTCTCCATTTCCTCTCATTATAAACTTTTTTGAATTAAATTTGATGAAATAGAGACTCGCACACACACACACAGACAGAGAGAGAGAGAGAGAGCAGAACACTAAAACAAAATTGAGTAATTTCTTTTGACGTTATCGTACTTGACGATCCTCATGATGCACCCTTTTTCTCCTTTTTCTTTCTCTGCTGAATATTATGTTTCTTGTGAGCTTGCTGTCGTTGTCTGTCTGACTGCTGGCATGATGATGATGATGATGTTGATCACAACAACGACGACAACGACGATATATTGCTAGCCGTGTACTTTACACACGCGTGTTCTTTTTTTTGTATACGGCGGATATTACTATTATTATTCCCTTTTTACACACCGCTGCTAGCACCACCAACCAGACGTAACTCTTTTTTTTCACTCTGAACAACAAGAAGTTTTCTTTCACTATCTCTGATTCAAAGTTTACAGGCTAATGTCAAAGTCTGCTAGTGAGCCGGAAGGGATGCATGCTTGGCTAGTACAAACAGCAGATAGTTTATTATTATATATAGTCTTTTGTATTTCACATATATATAATATTTTTCACCTTTTTCCTCTTCTTTTTTTTCTACTAGTACAACAACTTATTCGTTATATATATTGTTATTATCATCTTCATATATGACTCCTCACCCATACAATCCATCCTTTTTTTCTACACTATTTATTTCTCCGTATTTCTCTTTTTACTACTTTTTCCTCTATTTTTAACTACTACTTTTTTACACGACAGCACAAAAATACGGCAACAACAACAGAAGCAGCAGTAGTAGTAGTGTTGTATATATACATATACATATATATATACATGTATAAAGTACTGGCGCTTTTACTCTTTTTTTTCTTCTCTTCAAAATAACATCAACAGAAAAGAACCTTGTTCAACGTGGTGGGCTTGGGAAACTCTCTCAATATCTTTTTACCTTTATTTTCTCTCCTTCTCTCTTCATTCGTCTTTTTCGTTTATCCAAAACACTCAAGCATAAAACCTTTCTCCACTTACACCACGCAATACAAACAAGCAGCCAGCTCAGCCAGCAGCAGTAGCAGCGTGCAACACCAGATTTGAACTAAACGGTCAAAGTTGGAGGCAACTACCTTTATATCTTTTTGCTCTTGTTCCGTGTTTCCTACTATTGCTACTACAACTACAACAACAACAACTGCTACTACCACCACCACCACCACTGACACAACCACTTTTACTCCGCTTTTGTGTAGAGTTCTATTTTTTGTACAAGCAGACCATCACGCTGTAGAAAATAATATATATGAGCAAAGCAGATTTTATTTTTACTGTTGTAGTAGCAGCAGCAGCAAACAAGTTCATAATACAAGTTTTGCTTATTTATACGTGTTTCTCTTTTTTCCGTTGCTGTTTTGCAGACGGATGAAGAAGGAACCAAAAAAACCCTCATCACCGTCATCATTAATATATCAGTAGTAACATCATCACTTCATTTTTGTTCTTCTTTGTAGCAAGAGCAAGCATATCAACAAGGTATACAAAGCACTAATACCTACTTACCTATGTGTAAATATAAGAACATCATCGTCACAGTCTTCTTTTTTTATGTTTGACATGATCATCATCATCATCATCACAATGTTGATACATAATATACTCATATGAACATCTCCACACCGTCCTCCTCATCATCATCATCATCATCAACAACAACATCAGCAGAGCAGAGATATGAGTGAGAGATATAAAGTTCAAGAGGGCAATGCCAAAGAATCACAAGCTAACGTAATAAAGCAGGTATTACATGGTAGTGGTGGTGGTGTAGCAGCAAGTAAAGTGAATCATCACTTTCACAAGCAGTGAAAGGGAATCCTTCCTGCCTCGACTAGTATGTATATTGTGTGTACAACAACGTGTAGTAGTAGTAGTAGTGGTGGTAGTAAATTGCTGACACAAGGTGAGACAAGCAAATAATCATAATAATAATAATATACACAAACATTCCATGTATCTACTTGTAAGTCTACATACATATAACATGATGTCTATGATGATGATGATGATGATTTTTGATGACGAAAATGTTATGATAATGTCTAATGGTATATTATGAATGTTCGTGGTAGTAGAGTGCGTATTTATTTATGAGAGTTGAGTGAAAGTAAAGTGTTAGTTTACAAAGTGAAAAGCTTATAACCTTCACCTAGAGCTCTTTTCTCTCTTTTTTGCTCCCTTCGTCGTCCCGTTTCCCTTTTTTAGTGTGTAAACTTGGAAATTTGGCATGACGTGACGGTCTCTCTTTTCCCATCTCCCCTACTAGTAAAGAGTAGTATGGATTTTATGTGTAGTTTGAAGCACAGTTGTTGTATGTAGTCGTGGTGGTGGTTGGTGATGTGTGTGGTATATGAATTTGCTATTTAATATTAAAAGGTCTTTTGCGTGGAATTGTGAAACAAATATTATTTTTTTAAGAAGAAGATAGAAATCTTCGAAAGCTTGGCAATAAAAAACTGCATTTACCACTAAAAACCCCGTGAACTCCTTCGTTTCGTTGGATTACCTTTATTATTTTTTTTATTATTTATAGTGTTCATTTAAATCAACACGATTCTCAGTAATGTTTAGCAAGTTGAATTGGTGTACAGGCAGAGTGTAAATAAAGTCATCATAATATACCGATATTATTATTATTATTGCCGTGAGCATCAAGCGGTAAAGGAAACATGAGTAGGCATATATGAACATAATTTAATGGCATACTAGTATAGGTACATACATTAGCACATGAGATGAGATAATTTGAAACGGAAAGAATGAAAAGTGATGAGTACGATGAGTTTTGTCTGGTGAATATCATTTTACGCTGGCATAAACATGGAGAGAGAACCAGAAGTACCTAGATTGTTATAGTGTCTTTGTAATCAATTACAAACAAACCTGAACCAGAAAGTAGTGTTTGTGTAGTAATTTTAGAAACTCAGAAAAAGTGTGTTATTACTAAAATATTAATTTACTGGTACTTGTTGTATTCCATTTTTAGACTACACACACAGGTTTAAAATAAGCTATAAGGGTTTACAAGAGGAGAAGGGGTATATATGCGTGCTTACAATAAATAAACTCAACAGGCAGCAACAACAGGAGACAGATCACCAGCACGCGTGACTGATGCTATTTTAAAAGTATTTCTGGTTTTACCCATACTTTTTAAATGCTTTTCTCTACTCATTTGACAAACAAGTCCCTAATTATGTAAAACTCAGATTGAGCTGTCTAGTCATTTTCCGTTTGTCTGTCTGTCTACATGCCCATATAAAAAATACGTTCCCTTGGGATACTTTTCTATGTTGTGATTTTTTCGGTTATTATTATTCTATTAGTAGTAGCATCAGTGTAGTATGTAGTAATGGCGGAAAACCTGTTAAAGCCCTTGAAATACCAAGTAAACACAACAAACTTTGGTAATGTAATTTGCAAGCTAATAATGTGTTTCTATAAATAGAAAGAGAAGACTACATTGAAACTATTTTGCACACAAATTAAAAATGCACCTATGATTATTTTTTCAATATTGCAATTATTAGAGAAAGCTTTTTTTGGATAAGAATTTACCTTGAAGCCTTTTATATAGCAAGTTTGTTAAATTGTGGCAAGAATTACGAATGAACTATGTTTGGAAGCACTCTAGAAAGAAAAGAAACATCCAAGTCAATTCAAATTTAATCTCTCAAATGATAATTTAATATATGCTATTGTTTTTTTATTTATCCAACAAAAAAGGCAAATCCAATATAATCTAAAAACTAATTATACATTGCAGATTCTATAAGAAAGGACCAGGGTATGGGACACAGGCCTTACTAGACTTTTAAGGGAGAGCGGGCGATCGGTTGTACAGGCATACAGACGGGTTTACTAATCTTAAAAGTAAGTATACATGCATACCAGCTACTGATTTGACTGATTTTGTAATCTTGTATTTGTAATTAAATTTGCAATTTTGTAGGTCAACATAAAAATCAATCCATCATTTATAAGAAATTATTTACCTACCTATTTATTTATTTATGTAGCGCATACTTATACAGTCTAGACCGACGGTGGGTGAGCCTCTTATATCCTCTTCAATTTTAACAGCGCCATAACCCAAAGCAACGCTTTGCATTGAACAACTATATAATTTTTACCACGCCACAAGGTTGTTGTAAACAAGTATAACTTTACCTTTTGCCAAATCTTCTTCTTTCCAAATGTGCATTTCTCTTTTTGGTTTGAAAACTTGTACAACTTTTTTTACCTTACATTTCCCTACTATTCTTGCCTTGCAATACTACACATTTTTTATTTTGTTCGCTTGCAGACAAGCATCTGAGATTTTTCTTTTTTTATCTGTATAAAAGGGAAAGTAAAAACAGTTCTAGTCAGCCACTCGTCGTCGTGAAAGTGTGTGGACTTGTTGGCTGTACAGCTATATAAAGTTTAGCAGTTGTAGTGCTGAAGGGTAGATGAAAAGGATACCTAAAAAATTGTATGCATATATCTACGTGCATTTGTAGAGAGACATGGATTGAAATACTGATAGCCGGCAGCATAAGTGACAAATAATAAGAACAATAATAATATGTATACTGCATGCTCTGCAGAATATTATACGGGAACCTGCAATGTGCATGCCGTGGACATGTCATCAAATAATAATAATAATAATAATAGCAAATAAGAGCATGCATTATATTCATAGGCTGTGTGAATGCATATATTCCCAAATCGACTTTCCATGCATGAATGTTTGTAAAAAAGGAAGAAAAAAATAGTTGAATTGAATGAGTGACAAGTTAAAAAAACGGAACACGACGAGAATGAGAAGGTCGTGTAGAGAGAGAGAGAGATAGAGAGAGGGATAGAAAGAGAAAGGAGAAAAATAGAGATGTTGTCAAATTCAGCTGTAAGCTTTTCCCTACAAAAAAACTTGGCTTCATCCACAAGGTTCGTAAAACAGTAGTATATGTACACAGTTGCTGCTGCAATGACGGAAAAGGAATTATGAAGATCTTTTACCTACAGATAGCAAGACAGATGGATAGATTCAATGCGATAGATCATGTAGACAGACGCAGATCAGATATGCCAGTGTCTAAGAAAATACAAAGAAAAAATATATATATAAAAAGAAAGAAGAAGACATGCATCATCGTCATATAAAACTTTAGAGGTTGTACTCAAAGTTTTCTCTTACAGTTCAGTGCCTTTATTTATTCCAAGTAAAGATACATTATAGAATTTTGTGGAAAAGAGTTTCATATAAAATGATAAAAAATAAAAGTGCATATACTTAAAAAGAAATTGGTTTCAAAAACCGCTTGGTTTTTTTCAAGTTGCTATACCCAAGTAATTACGACAGGAATGAAAGTGCAATTTGTGGGATGTTTAATTATTATTATTATTACAGGTACACAAAACGCTAAATATCTATCGAGTTGATGAACAGAGCATTTTAAAAATGGAATAATTTTTTTAAATTTTAAAAACAAATTACCATTAATTTTACATAATATTCTAATCCAAACTCGTTTGACTACAGCGTATCCCTTTAAGTATACCCGCACTTGTTCCTTATCTTACAAGAACAATTTTTACCTGTGCTTGTGTAACTTTTCAAATGTTAAGTGTACAAATGTGATTTCTATTTTTGTTACTATTCTCGGCATTTGCTCAAAAAACGCTCACATGATAATTGACATTTAACGAGACAGTGACTGTCTTCTTCCTGGTAGTATGCAAGTATAGAATTATTAAGGTAAAGGTAAACTAATAATAAAAATAAGTTGGTGCACAAGAACGATAACGCGCAGTTTCCATTTATGTATCTCCTACGTTCGGTACCCAAGATACTTTTATAATCATGAAACTGGACTCTCATCCCACGATGAGAAGAAAAACAATATGATTCTCAGAACGAAAAATACGGAACATATGCAGACTGGGAATACTTGAATGATGCATAAAAACACGATTATTATTATTATTAGTATCATTATTNAAACAATATGATTCTCAGAACGAAAAATACGGAACATATGCAGACTGGGAATACTTGAATGATGCATAAAAACACGATTATTATTATTATTAGTATCATTATTATTACTAAAATAATTATAGTAGAATAGAAGGCAGTAAGCAAAGACATGTATCCAATTATATCTTTACTTTTGGTTTTTCCAACAGATGCAAAGTATTTAAAAAAATATATATTGACATGTTTGTTTGCAACAACTTTTACTACTACAAACACTATACCAAAATGTAAGTTTCATATAGAGAAATCTTGTTGGAAATCTCAGACTTTTCCTCAAAAAGGCAATTATTTGATAATATCACTTTGTAGTTTGGTTTCGGATTAAGTAAATAAATACCATTAACCTATTCCACAAGCATATGAAGTAAGCATATGTACCTTCAACTTTGTTCAATTTATCCAAATCGTATAAAACGAAAGCAAACTTGCAAAATCATGTTTCTTTATTATTACATATCTGTACATTTACTTTGATGACGTTCCCCAAAAAAAATCCTGAACGTCACACAGAAAAAACACATCACCACTGATGCTGCCGCCGCCGCTGCTGCCGCTGCTACTACTGCTCGTGTGACAAATTGCTTTGATCATTCAGGCAGAAGATAAGATGTATCTTCTACTCAATTGAATGGCACGGCAAGTTACATTTTTTATTTAGGAAGGAAGAAATGTCGTTTGATAAATACATGTGCAATTAGCAGAACTGAATAGCGCATACTAGCTGTATAAAAACATGTTTTTTCCACTTCACCATCAATTGCATTCATAACATATAAATGCACATAAAATATATATAAGCATACATATACATTATTGACAACATTATAAGCTAATTGCTTACTACTAAAAGTTCTTCCGGTTAAAAAATGTATGTTTTTTTAACTTTTGGGACGCAATCTAAATAAACTTTTCTTAGTATCAACTTTTTTTTATGGAAAATTTATTTTGGAGAAAGGTAACCCTGTATATTTTTAAATAAAAAAGAAAAGAAAAAGTTACAACGTCAACTTTGTAAATATATATATTCTAAACAACAGCAATATTATTCATATACCATTTTCTGCTTTCGTTGCTTGTACCAAATTACACAGGAGAGCTGGAGCAACAACAATGAGAAATGAATAGATAAGAAGGATGCTTGTTTTGAGTTTACTTTGATGCTGTTCCTGTTTCCTTTTGTTGTTAAACGTCCTTCCCCTCCTTCTCCACTCTCTCTCTCTCTCCTTTTATTCTTTAGTACAACTCTTCTCCTATTTCCCCTTCCATTTCACCAGCCAACGCAAAACGGATGTTGATCAACGCAAATAA
>JAHZMT010001448.1:0-14629 GCA_027743785.1 Sinhomidia bicolor
CTGCTAGAAATAATGATGATTATTTGATTTTTATGGTAATTGTGCTGATGATGACTTGTAATTTGATTTGTGACAAAATGGTTGGCACATGTATACAATGAATCATGTTGTTGTCTGTACGAGTAATTTTTTTAGATTCGAAAAAATTTTAATACTAATAATAATAATTAATAAATGGGAGAAAAAAGGTTGGAAGAGAAGTGTAAAAATTGTGTATTGATTTGTGGAATGGAAAACGTTTTGGTTGTGTGTCAGTGAACGTTGCAAGCTAAATAGCAAAGTTAGTTTAGGCAGGAGCAATTCAAACGTTGAGGACAAGTTTGCTTGAACAACTACCTCACTGACACATTTTTTCTTTGGAAAAAATGATGACAGCTCAAAGTCGATGACTTGAGAAAGTTTGCAAATATTAAACAATAGAAGAATGGGGAAAGAGTTGCTAATTGTTCTCAAAAACGACGACGACGACCTGGCGGACAAAGTACATAATCGACAACTACATCAATTATATTTTAGCGTGCCTGCTAGTTAAAAGTTGCTGATTTTATGTGAATCTTACTAATAATCTTGTATTTATTTATTTTTGCAATGCAGGTAAATCTCCGATTAATTCTCGTCAGTGGGAAAACAAAGGAGTTCCTTTTCAGCCCGAATGAGTCAGCCGGTGACATTGCACAACATGTTTTCGACTGTTGGCCAGAAGGTACGTAAATCGATTTTTTTAATATATTTTTTTCCTTGTAACTTTCAGCCGTCATTTGGAATTCCAATAACTTGTTTCATAAACTGATATGCTCTCAATAATACTTATCGCATTTTCTGAGCAAAACTGATCGACTTGTGTTTGTGTGTGTGTGTTTCTACTCCCCAACCAAGTATCATCTCATTTCTCCCTACACCAGAATAATTAATTATTATTTTTTACTGCAGTCCCAAACAGGCACAACTGTTGCTCTTTCTCTTTGTCGTCATCATTAGCCGAACACGAGAGAGTCAGCCACTTGAGTTCAGCTGAGTTCACACACACAGTCAGTCTCTCCTCCTCAAGTCAAGCTTATCATCATCTCATATGGTTTGTTCATGTGTCAGCATATGCTGCTCTCTGTTTCCCTCTTGTGCATCTTTCTGTTGTCTTCATACACCCATCTGTCTACCACACAACAGTAGTAGTAGTGCAGTGCACAGCTAACTGGGAAAAAACAAAAGGGCAAAAAAAAATCTTTTTAAATGAAATTCAACACTTTTGTTTGTTGACTCTTGTTCCTTCCTCTCTGAACGAATACAATGCCTATTTAAATTTAAGCTCAACACTTGATTCGAGTCGCTTCCTTTCATAACTTGTCATCGTACTACACATTTTTATTCCTCTGTTGCCATAGCGCCCATCATCCACATCCACCCGGTACTATCCATCACCCTCACAGAAACAACTTTTATTACTTCTCTTTTCATCGCTTCTTTTTTTTCGAGTAACTCAGCTTAAAACACTAGTTGAAAGGAAACACTATAAAAGCAGTACAGAGATGAAGCAAAAAAAGTAGTAGAAGGAATAATGATAAGAAGAATAAAAAAAACGGGAAAAGTTCTACTGACTCAGAAACGCACACAATCAATCTGAAAAGTATGTAGGTAGGTAGGTGGGATGTTTGTTATATGCCATTTTTTTTGGCAAACAACGGGAAAAGTTCTACTGACTCAGAAACGCACACAATCAATCTGAAAAGTATGTAGGTAGGTAGGTGGGATGTTTGTTATATGCCATTTTTTTGGCAAACAGATCATCAAAATGTACTAAACCATGCGTACACTTACCTATATATATAAAGTAGCATTATTTCATTGTTTATTTTCCTTCTTGAAACACAACAACCAGCTCCCATCCTTTCTGCTCTGCCTAGAACAACTAAACACGATATAAAAAGAAGAAGGCATAATAGTACGCAACGTAGCGTGCAATATTGCATGATACATAGTCATCATCAACCTCACCACCACCACCACTACCACCATACACGTTCCTTCCCTGAATTTTTTTTTCTCAACGCCAAAGAAAAATAATCAGAGTAAATGGGGTGCTTTCATGGTGGGAACAATCTAAGAAAAAACATATATGTAGGTAGGTATGTATGTATTATAGTTTTTTTTACAAGGTATCCTTTTGTGAGACGCAAAAAAATAAAGCAGTGAGACGTTCTATTTACAGGGCGCAAAATAAAATACAAATGCAAACATATTACCAGCGTACTCATAAAAGCACTCAATTTTTTTCCACTTTGCTTCCACCCCCCAAAAAAAATAGAAAAGATCCGGTATAATCTATTATGTTGCGTATACAGTTGCTTTGATACTATTGCTGCTGCTGCTGCTGTTGCATTTTTTGTTGCTAAAAGATACCGTAAAAAATGGGAAAGAATACGAGAAGATTGATATCACGAACAACACGATGAAAAGAAATAAATGAAAATAAAATTTAGAGCAGCAGAATAGCATCAAACAGCATCAGCATTGTGCGAATTTTGCATTGCAGCAGCAGCAGCAGCAAAAATTGATATTTTAGGCTGTTTGTATTAAAGTCAGGTAGTAAGTCAGTCAGCCATGCTACATAATATATCACCACCACCAACTATCATCATCATCATCATCACAACTGCTTCTGAAAACTTCTTCTGATGATGCTCTGCTGCTCCATATAAGTAAACCGAGTATAATATTTTGTAGCTGTAGGTACTCTCGCAGATTTTTATTGTAGCCAAACATACATACCTACATACATACATATACGCATTCTCTTTTTAACTATTATTATTATTCAATTCAACCAGCATTGCAATAGTAATGGGCTGTTTTGTTATGATGATGCTGCTGCTGATGTCGATGATGATGATCATGCTGGCTGACTGACTGACTGATGGCATATTGGCGTTTGGCACGCTGACGCTGCTGACTACTCATCTAGCTGACTGACTGAATGAACAAAAAGAAGCTATGTATGTAGATAGATGCATGCATGCGTTGTGGTGGTGCTATATTAGATATTTTTCAGTGCGAGCGGGTCCACTATAATCCACAAAGGAAACCAAACCACCACCACCACCGCTGCTACTCAAACTGCACCGTTATCCCTCTGTATTTACATTATTATACGTTTTTCTGATTGAATCTGTTTTTATATCATGGTATCATCATCATCCGCATCAACTTTTTTTCTGAGAATAAAAATGTTTATTTTTTCTACATACGCATCTCAAATATTTCGCTGAGGACTACGGAGAAAAAAAATGTAATTTGGGATTTTGTAATAAAAGTAGGGAATAAAATTGGACGGGTACGTACATGTAGCTGTCTACTTTGGAAATTTACCTGATGGTATCATCCTGTGGTAATTTTCATGCATATATATTTTTTTCCTATTTCTTCTTCTTCTTCGTTTCATGTATTGTGTAATACAACTAGGTAAATGGATGTTTGACATGACATTATATTTTTTACATTATTTTTTGAGAGGAATATTATTATAGACTGAAATTATCATGGGGATAAGGTGAAGGAGGGAGAAGAAGAAGTATGTATTGTTGGTATTGTTGTGCTACTGTCAAAACCACGATCATCATCATCATCATCGTCTTCATGATGACGATAAGCACATCACTTCAGTACACCATGTTTTTTTCAACCATACCATTATTATTGCTGGCGAAATTCATCCAAAAATACAACTGCAGAAAACGTGTGCTACTACATGAAGCAAACTAGCTGAGGTTGAATACTGACTTTTTTGACGATGAGTGAATTTCACTTCTTCTTTTTTATCCTATCTTATTGACTAACCTAAAAATACATATATATATATATATCCACCAAGAAGACGTCAACACGCAATAAGTACACACAAAGGCAAGACAGGAAGAGTGTAACTGACAGTAGTACTGTTCAAATTCGAAATAAATAAAAATTGTGTAGGGCAGATGTATAAAAGTGGCAGAAGGGCATATTTTTGCAAAGAAACAAAATTGTCAGGAAAGACAAGGCGTTTCTCTATACTTCTACTACTGCTCTAGTATAACGCAAAAAGCCCAACTCAACTACAAGTAGTTGTATTGAATGGTACACAGGAAATAATAAATAAATGCATAAATGTTAGGGCAGTATCAACAAAACAAAAATAGTTTCATTTTTGCAAAAAGGATTTTTAGTTTTTGTTTCAAGAGAAGATGATAGTGGTGATGATGATGATGATGATGATGATGGGAGGTAAAGCAATAACAGTGGAAAAAATGAGGAGGAGGACGCATAAAATATGCTGATGTTGAGTTTTATTTTATTTGGCAATTTATTTTTTGCTTCCATGTATGTATATCACCATCAGCAGCAGTAACAACAACAGCCACCTCTACGCTACTAACTGCTCTATAACTTAACTTCAAGTTGACTTGAATGTGCGTGCGTGTGTGTGTGTGTGTCGTGCAAAAATAAATAAATGCGATGGATGAGATTGAGAGAGAGTATCAAAATATTATTGTTTATTATTTTTTACTGTTACAAACAACCACACTATCTCTCTGACTCTGACTTGTCTTTTGTTTGACTTTTATCATCATCAGCTCACTAACTCAGCAAGCAGCAGTAGAGCAGCAGCAGAGAATATAGTAGTAAAAAATATTCATATTGTTTAGTTACTCTGCGCTTTATTATTATTTATTCTACTTTTTTTCTCTCTTTCTCTCTGTTGTGGTTTGGTTTGATGGGCTCTCTCTGGTCTGGTTTTGATGTGACGATGAAAATGGAGTGAAGAGAGATGCTCTCTGCACTGTTGTTTGTTGTATGAGAGAGAGTATCAAAATATTATTGTTTATTATTTTTTACTGTTACAAACAACCACACTATCTCTCTGACTCTGACTTGTCTTTTGTTTGACTTTTATCATCATCGGCTCACTAACTCAGCAAGCAGCAGTAGAGCAGCAGCAGAGAATATAGTAGTAAAAAAAAATTCATATTGTTTAGTTACTCTGCTTTATTATTATTATTATTATTATTTATTCTACTTTTTTTTCTCTTTCCCTCTGTTGTGGTTTGGTTTGATGGGCTCTCTCTGGTCTGGTTTTGATGTGACGATGAAAATGGAGTGAAGAGAGATGCTCTCTGCACTGTTGTTTGTTGTTACGCTTTTTTTCGCTACTCCACCCAGTTTTACTTTTGAGATGAGAGTAATATAGTAAATAATAATAATAATAATAATATAATGGCATATTGCACCAAAAATGTAGGAGCAGCAGCAACAGCAGCAGCCTAGCCTATGATAATCGTGTTGATCAGTTGAAAAAAAAAAATTGCAATCAAAATCAGACAAGGAGCCAGACACACAAAAGCGGTAGTAATAATAATAGCCGTGATGATGATGGAAAAGAAGACTGCGGCGACAGCGACTATCCTGCAAAAAAAATTTTTTTTTGATGATGATGATACTCAAGTTAGTTATTTAAAGGTTTAATGTAATATTTAAATAGCCAGCGTAGCGTCATATTATTATTATTATGTTCATGCACAAAGAAGAAAAAAAAGCATGTGTAAATTTGTAAATTAAGATATTTTGAGTAACTTTATTTTTCATTTTTGGGTAAATGGAGTATATAGGTAGTCACATTGAGTAAAAAAAACTATTTTGATGAAGGTAGAGATAAAGTAAATATAACAGACTACTGCGTACATGGTGGTCTTGCTGAAGCTAATATAATCGCAATAATCTGCATCATGACGACGATGATGATGATGATTCAGTCAGTCAGTCGGATTAAAGCTATTTTACTTTTTGGAAGGGGAAGAAGGGAAGATAAAGAAAAAAATGCAAAATGAAAAAAAAGTGTACTTGTTGTGTGTCAGGCAAACCAAAGAGATGAATGGAAGGAAGGCGAGAGAGAGAGGGAGAGGAAGACAGAGAGAAAAAGTTGAAATGGTAATATACAAGCCAGCAACTAATGCTGGGCTTGATCCCTAGTTTAATAATGATAATATCCCATTATCCATATAATACAAAGTTTCATGATGAGCTTGAAGAGGAAGATGATAAGCAGCAGGGAAAAAATGTCCCGTTGTTGTTATAATAATAATAATAATATTGCATGCATTTTCATCTCCTCCTCGCAAGCAATGATGATCATGTTGATGCTGCTGCTGCTGCTCTAATCTCAGCCAATGTCGTCGTTGTTGCTTGCGTGCAAGCTTGCATTTGCTTGCAGTTGTTTGTAATAATTCCACTTTGTGATACTTGTTTGTTGACTCTACTGCTGCTGCTGCTGCTGCTCGTTTTATACACTTTTTATTCCTTCCTTTTTGCTTGCTTGCATTTTGTAGCCTCATCTCACTGACTGACTGACGATGAGTGAGTGGGAAAACGTAAAGTTTTCAGGGGAAATTGGGCAAGCAAGCAAAAGCACAACAATGCTCATCATCGTGATGCGATCATCATCATCGTCGTCCTCGTCGTCGTCATAATGATCTTGATGATGATGATCATCATCATCATCATTGTCTAAAAGTCATCATCAGGAAAAAGGCAAGGGAACTCGCTCTAGTGGCTACACACACAGACAGACAGACATACAGCCAGCCACAGCCACACATATGGGCTTAGTGCTGTGCTGAATATTCTGTACCGTGTGTAAATAAATGCATGTAGTAAGTAACAACGGGTCACTTTTATTCGTTTAAAGAGAAACTCTCTAGCAATCTGTGGGTCTTGTTCTTCTAATGCCAAAATCCATCCTGGTCATTATTCTCTGTCTATCTGAGCATCTCTCTCTCTCTCTCTCTCTCTCGCGTTTTTATATAATGCCTGGGTAGACATAATATGCAAACACCTCACTAGTCATAATATACAGCAGCGTTGTACAAAATAAAAAAAACTAAGTTTTTTTTGTGGTTTTCTTGCATTAAGCTTGTTGAATGTGAATTGGAGGAGTAGGAGTAGCAGTAGTAATGGAGGGAACAGAAATAATGTCATGATGTGCGAGTGAATGGAAAATGAATAGATTCACTTTGATTTCCTCCTCGTCGTCTTCTCTTGTGTAGGAAATCCTATGGGATATTTTGAAAATTGCAGGGATTTAATCAAGATTTATTATTATCTCTGTATCTCGCTCGGCCTCTCTTTCTCTCTCTGGTAAAATGAGACAGCAAGCTTTACAGAAACTGGAGAGGACGAACGACCCTCTATACCCGCCACCACGACAGCTAGTCAGTCAGTCAATGTACACGACTATTATTATTATTGCATTGCATCATATCATCTTATCTTCTTTGTGAATAGTTAGTTAAAAGGAGGAAAAGGGAAAATTCCACGGGGAGGGGAAATCAAAGTCAATGCCATTATCATCATCATTATCTTTGAAAAAAAAAACTAGCCTTTAAAGCCTTTTATACTTTCATGCTAACTGAATTGTAGTTTTGTTGATTCATCCCTACGACACACTTGTCCTCTCATTGCCGCAGCAGCTCTGCTTGTTCTGGATACTGATAATTATTTGTGAGCGCTGTCTCTCGTCTTTCCTCCAGAAAAACCGTTTTGCCCAGCAGCACCAAAATAAAAGCCGGAGCAGCAATTTCATCCATTTTAGCCATGTGAATAGCCTTTCATTATTTAGCCTTCTCGCAAGCGCCTTCTAGTTGTGGATTATTCTATTTTACATTTTCTACGGCTACAACAACTTTGCATTCACCCAATGGTTTCTCCCTATGACTTCCTTGGTAATCAAATAATTTGAAAGGAAGAAAAGAATAAATTTACTTCTTCTTTACTTCTTCACAAGCGTCTTAGCCAATATCTTGTTCTGGTTTTGTTAAATGTCTTCTCATGTCATTTAAAACTTTTGCTTTTTTTCTCTCTATTTACTATTTTCTTTTGGAATAAAGTAAGAAGAAGGGAAAGAGAGGCAACCACATTTTTTTTATTCTTTTAGCCTATATAAAAACAGCTATTCTAAATGGGTGACAGTGTGAGCATAAACACATTCTCTCTCTCTCTCTCTCATTTCATCTCATCTTGTCCTCTGTCAAGTCAACCGAGCAGAAAAATAAGTAAAATTGAACTGGACTTGTTTTCTTTCACTCGCTCACTCACTCACTCACAGACTGACTGACTGACTGAACTGGTCCTTTTAAAAACACAACTTGTTTTTTTGTGCTGCATCTTTTCTTTGATGCTGCTGATGCTGCTATGATGTTAGTAGTGGCTGACGGATAAATCAGCATGCTGAATGAAATGATTTTTTTTTCGTTTCATTATTATTATTATTATTACTGGTTGGCTTTGACTGGATTATTTTGGCCAATGCATGTGCACTACAACTTTTTCTCCTTCTCATTCCATTATGCTTTTCAGTCTTTTCTTTAAATTGAATCTGAAGTCAGAGCAAACAGGAAGACAGAGAGAGAGAGAGAGAGACAGACAGACAGAGAGTCCACATTCAATTGAACATTTTATTTGAAAGAAACGCTCAGTTAAAAGAGCTTGCATCTAAATATAAAAAAGATTCAAGATGCTTATAATATCAGATGGGATGATGATAATAAAAGAGGTAAAAAAATTTTAGTGTATCTTACCCTTGCCCTTCTGCATTGTCTGTCTTACCTTTTTTCTATTTTTTTTCTTCTTTCAATTGATTTTTTTCTACATTTTTTTATTTCTTCTTCTTTGCATTTTCTTGCTGGTTGTCGTTTTGCTCTCGATGCAGCTGCATTTTCCATCCCAATCGTTCGTAGGTCGTAGTATTCAGCTCCTAGCTTGATTTTTGGTTCAGTCCACTACTAAATACTTGGTCCATTCATGAATTTTTACGACTGTAGTCAAGTCTCATGGAAAAAAAGAAACAAGCTCAGTTTACACTCTGATCACGTTTCCACTTCTTCTCGTCAGTCTCAAGTCAGTTCTTTATATTTTCCAGGCTTTTACATGGATCATGGTCCAAAACCAAAAAGGAATTTGAACGTGTAGGAGGAAACAGAGGATTTCCTTGCTTCATTTTCTTTCCGTGTTGTTGGCCATGTTGCTGTTGTTGTTGTTGTTTTTTGTCATGTTCTCCACCACCAGAACATCAACAGAATATCTACCCAGCAGACAGACAGACACAAAAAAATGTATTTGCCTTACTCGCTACTCTCTATTCCACTCTTCAGTCTGATAGCATAATTCCTCCCCAATATTCTATTCGCATTTTCCACACAAGAAACAAGCCTGATATATTTATGCGTTTCTTTCTTGCTCGCTCACATATTTTTCTACATCACACCATCATCATCATCGTCGTCAGCATTGCCATCCATAAAAAAAAGTGTTCAACCTGGTTGTTCTCTTTGAAAATAAAACAACCTTGACTTTCCTGTGTAAATATCCAAGCATGATCATGATGCTCTCTGCCTATCTAATAATGTATGCTCTTATTTTCTTAAATAAGAACGACGAGAAGAAGAAGAAATATATATGTATATAAACTTTTTTATTACTTCTCTTAATTTTCTTCACGACGAAGAAAAACAACAAAAGGGACTGTTCGCTCACACACAAGAATGTTGAATCATCTGAAAATGACGAGGCCGACGACGACGACGACGACGACGAAAAAAAGTATAAAAGTAAATGCGATCCCTTTCTTTCTTCCAAACCATTTTAACTTGTTTCTCTCTCTCTCAGAAAATGGTGAAGAAGGCATACAGAATGATGCGATGATACTGATCAGGTCTCTCTACTTGTTCTTTGTGTGTGTAGAAAAACCTATACTTTATACGGTAATAATAGTATATAGCGTACATTTTTTTTCTTCCACCTGAAATTCAGAAGTAGTGGTGGTGGTGGTGGTAGCAATAGTGACTCAGGCAAAATAAATCGATCCATTCCAGTCTCGGTCTTTCTTTCTTTCTTTTCTTCTTTTTTTATGTGTAGCATGCTCATTATCGTCGTCCGTCCGTCATGAAATAAGAACATGAACAAAAAAAACAGAGCCGAAAGCTATCTTGGAACAGAGAGACTTGCAACTTGACTTGGCTCAGCCAGACATATTTTTTTTTAAAAAAAGAGAGATAGGGAGTCCGTCCACCACCGCTCACACATAAAACTCTTTTTAAAAACTCACTCGCTCACTTTTTTTCTTCTTTTTCTATCTTGCTTCCTTACTGTTTTTCTCTCTTTCTTTATCAACACTGCATTCTGGATGGTCCAGCCAGAAGAAGAAGAAGAAGAAGAAGAGATGAAATGCAGGCATAATAGAATAGCTATGTATATTGTACCTTACTCTACTCATCCCACCTGAGCAGATACATAGATGAACGACGAGAAAAGTGAGAAATGTAAAAAGAAACATGTTCTCCCCCTTTCAAGCCGCCTTCCCTATAATTATTTGGGGCTATTATCATTTTCCCATTTACATTACATCATTATTTGTATCCGGGTATAGCACTGGATGCATGATGCATGGAGTGAACTCGGCAAAGAATATGTATCTCTTTCCCTACTACTACGTGTGTACACACAGTAAGTCTCCTCCACTTGCTCATTCACTCTTCTTGTTCGCCTTCGTTTTAATGGTTGTCCGCCATCTATTTTTCTCTCTCTGTAGATACTTCTTTCAAGGTTGCTGCCCTACCTACCTAATTTAGTTGGTTTAGTAGTAGTAGTAGCTTTGGATTTTTAGCGTATGTACCTCTCTCTCTTTTAAAACCAGCTTAAAAAAGAGAATAGAAGAGAAAAAAATGGATGGACCTCTGGAGAATGGTCAGAAAGTTTAGAAGAAGAGAGAGAGGAGAGACGCTATCACCATTATCATCTTGATGATGATCATCATCGTTAAGAAAGACTGCGTGTTTTTTTTTCTTCCTCCTTTTCTTGGTGGGAGCTAGAGCTAACTAGAGAGAGAGAGAGAGAGAGAGAGAGAGAATAAGAAAATTATATGGTAATGATGATGATGATGATGACAATGATAATGACGACGGTGAGTGAGGATGGTAAAGTGGTTATTATATTTAGGCATTCTTACTACAATATTATCTTATTATTGTTATCGTCATAGGCATCATCATCATCAGCATCATCACGATGATGATTGCACGTAAGCAAGCATGTAGTTGGAGAATGGATGAATGGGTTTGGAATTGAAAGACGAGTTGTGTGTTTGCTTTGGTTGTGTAACATGAGACGTAAGAAAGAAAGAAAGAAAGGAAGAGAGAGAGAGAGAAACAAGAAAAATATGTAACCTTTTTGAAGAGAAGGAATATTATTGCAAGAAAAGAAAGAGAGAAAAAAGGAATCGTTTTAAGCTCTCAGTTTAAAAAGATACAGGCAAACATGACGACAGAGATTCGGAGAAGTGGTAATAATAATGAAAACAAGCAGGGTTTTCAATTTCGTCGTCGTCATCATCATCATCATCCTTGTTTCTTTCATTTTTCTTTAAAAAAAAGTACCCTTCTTCTCCTCTTTCTTTTTATCTTTTTAACAGCAGCAGCAGCAGCAGCAGTATCAACAAAAAGCACAGTAAAAAATGGTAAAGTATTATTACTGTTGTGAGTATGTAAGTACGACTGTTCATATTGTTTATTTATAAAAAAATATGTATAAAGAGTATCCATAGAACATTTCTTTTTCTTCTTTTTTTTCTTTTCCACTTCAACTCCTCCTCATCATCAGCATTAACAGCGGCGGCAGCAGCACTGCAAGTACAACTTACAGTCTTGTTTTTTTTTCAGTTTACTTTACATTACATTACTACTACTTGTTGTTATTATTATCATCATCATCATCATCATCATTAACATTACTCTCTGCTTGATTGAATATGTCTGAGAAAGAAAGAAAAAGTTTAAGAAGAGGAGAGATGAAACGGGATCGGTTGGATTCACATGCACAAAGAATATTATCAAGAATATTATTCTATATTTACTTAGTTTCTTTCAGAAAGATTTCCATTTTTTACTTGTGCTGTTGCTGCTGCTGCTGCTGATGATGTTATCGCATCTTCATCGACTTACAAAAGAAGAAGAAAAAGCATATGTGTGTGTGTGTACTTTTGTGTACCTACTTTAAATCACAGTGATTCAAGTTGGTTGAACTGAAAAATATAATATTTATTTTTTCCGTCTTTTTCTTATATTTTTTTCTAGTGAAAAAAAGACGCTCCTTTTTTTACTTTATCAACATCTCACACACATTGTAACCGTCATTATCATCATCTTGTTTTATTTCTCTCTCTCTCTCTCTCTCTCTATTCTCGACTCCCCGTCGTGACTCACTGAGATTTTTTTTTTCGTCAAATTTATTTTTCCATGTGCTCTCTGAAGCAATGTAGAATGTGGGATGTTACTACTAATCTCTTTAGAAAAAAAGACACAAGAGGCCGGAGAAGTTGTTTTGGTGGAAAACGTGGCAGTGCACAATCTGCTCACAGATATGTGTATGTATATAATAAATGTATGTATATATTTTTTTCTTCTTCGTGTTGCATACCAACAACCACCGTCACCCGAAGATGAAGAAACCAGATGTACTTTATGATCTTCATGTGTCACATCACACATGTGTTATTGTGTCTGCTCTGCTGAGTGAGTAAAAAAAGCAAACTGGTACATTGAAAACGTTATAGGAAGGGCCACGATGTGGTAGGGGTTGCAGGATCTTCAAGGGTTGTCCACCCGGGGTGGGTGATAGCTTGCATATTTATAGGCTTATATATCTGTGCTTGTACAAGCGGTAAACCAATTTTTTAAAAGTTGATTGGAGAAATATAATGCAAAAGTTAAAACGCAAACGGCCGACCGGACAGACTGACAAAGCAAATTTATAAGGTATCACTGTAAATGCAATCTAATAATAATAATATTAAATCATATTTAAATGGAAAGGAGAAGGGTGCGGAAGAGGGAGAATGCGAGTAGACGAGAGTAGACAATAATATTATCAGTGTACAGCCGGGATTTTTATTTATTTAAAAGGACAAGTTGGTAAAGAAGGAGTAGAAAGATAGCTGCATTCGTTTTTTATGTAATCTTCCCCGTCTGATGTGTGAAATATCCAAAAAAAAAAAATAAATAAAAAGTATGTTGGTAGCTTTGTTTGCCACGGTCTGTAAGTAAGGCAGTGTATTACTTTTTGGAATGCCAGGTGCCAAAAATGACAGTAATGGAAATGGAACGGGGAACAGCAACACGGGAACAACTGCATCAAGTAATACGATGATGCATTTGACCATCATCCTGTTGTTCTAGTCATCATGCATGTCGTGTGTATTCGTGGTGGCGACGACGACGACGACGATGATGGCATGGCATGTGAAAAATATTATATGTCGGCAGGCAAGGTCATCATCGAGAATGTGACATAAAAATTTTGTATTTTACTTTGTGTGCTGGCAGGTGTGTCTAAAAGAGGCAGGTATAGGTATGCATGTATACATGTATATTATATAGCGTATGGAACAGAAAGTCGGTTGAATGGCGCGCTACAAGCCAGACCCCGATTTGATATGAAACGTGAATGGAAAAGAATGACATGGTTTATGAGAGGACGACAACGGCGACAATGGCAAACTACATCGACATTGATTGAAGGGCAAGGGTAAAGTGAAACAAGCTGAGGGAGGTGGTATGGTGGTGGATGTGGTAATGCAAAAAGGCACTCGTTTACCATTCACTTTGACTGACACTTTTTTTAGCAAGCAAAAACGGGTAGCGATAAAAGATAGGAGAAAAAAATGCAGCAGTGGTGATGATGGTGGCGCTGCTACTGGTGGTGACGGCAAAAATGGATAATATTTTATGGCGATTTATTGGTGGTGATATGGCGAGAGGAAGCATAGAAAAAGCAATATATTTCATATAACAACTTGCATTCACGCATGCAAACTTTTCTTGTTCCTTTATTTTTTGGTGAACAAGAGACACCAAACGAGAAACGCCACCAACAAAGAACCTTCTAAAAATGCAAACATGAAGAAGCAGCAGCGGATGATGATGATGATGATGATGAAGGCTGTGTGTGCTGTGGTGGTGGTGTAGTCTGATTGTGAATAGACCACTTTTTCACATCCGGACAGAAAAAAAAAGAAAACAGGGAGAAATCGAAATCCTTAAACAAGCTGACGACAATAATAATAATGCTCCTTCTGGTGGTATTGGTGGTGGTATTGGTGGTGGTGCTGCTATCTTTATCATCATGACATACAGTATTTCTGCTGATTTATGAACGCAGTGCATGTAAATATTCTGGTACTCTGTGTGCTTGCCTATATAATTGTATAGACTTTTTTTCCTAACTTGAAGGTAGCATCCTTGATTTGGACACGGTAGAATAGCAATAGAAGGATCCATATATTACTATTGAGAGGCATTATTATTGCCATGTATTAGCATTATTATTATTATTATTATTATTATCGTCATACCATCTTCCGGTCTTGTTACCAAGAAGGTGCGTTGTTGAAGGCGAGAAAAGAGAGGAAGAAGCTTGTCAACTTCATTTTTACCAGGTTTTTTTTTTACTTCTCCGGCACAGTAGGCAGTCCGCCGCACTGTTTGCAGCTCAGCAGCTTCTTCTTCCCTCTGTCGCCATTTTTTTTATCTCTGCCTCCACTTCACCTTCTTCCCTCCAT